>OU892289.1:8892260-9001650 GCA_917834065.1 Ceutorhynchus assimilis | reverse complement strand
GCTAAGCGCACTTTGCAAGGAAGAGAAAACTACAGTTAGGTATAACAAACGTTTATAAAGAGATTTGAAATATAATGACAGTAGATAAAACATGATCTACAGTATGCAATAATGGAATAAAACGAATGCAATGGGGAATCTTGGAACCGCAATTTATCTAGACAAGGGCCGGTATTAAAACTAGTGAAGGAAAATTTTGAAACTTTTTGCGTGTAAAGAGGAAGGTGAGAAGATCATTTTCCCAAAGTTTCAAACTTTTCCAGTGAAAAACAGCAACATGAAAAATCTTGGAAATCAACCTTTAAAAACTGAATTAGTTGAAAATACAGTCTCACACATTTCAAAATTTTCCTGGAAAACTAGTGAAGGGAACATTTTGAAACTTTTTGCATGGAAAGAGGAAGGTGAGAAGCTCATTTTCCCAAATTTTGAAAATTTTCCAGTGGAAAACAGCAACATGAAAAATCTTGGAAATCAACCTACAAAAACTGTATTCATTATTCTTTTGAATTTTTGGACAATTTCCTTTAAATTCCTCACAAATTCTTCCAAATTCTCCATAAATTCCTCCAAATTCCCCAAATTCTCATAAATTCGTATGAGTTCCTACAAATTCCCCACAAATTCCTTTAAATTCCCCACATTTTTGGCAAAGAATTCCTAGGTGGTTTGCCCCTTGATTTAGACATATTTAAAAGAAAACAATTCATGAGCCGAGAATAGACAACAAATTAATTAAGTAATAATTCCTCATTCAATTCCTGCGAATTCTGTACTACACAATTCCTCTCTGGTTCACCCCTTCAGATTCCATCAATAACAAAATCCCGGTTGTAGAATTTCGGTAAAAATGCCGAAGGCCAATACGATCCCAGACTAATCAATTCCTTCATTAACTATTTGGACAATTTACTGGACAACAATCAACATCCTGTTATCGTATTTTGCTGCACCAACTCCAAAACCATTGCTCCAGAACTCAAACGAATATTTTTGGAAATATTTGAAATAAACGCACCCACTGATTCAAACAGAGAGAAAATCTTGCAATGGATTTTAGAGAAAAACGCCATCAACTACAATGAAGTTGATTTGAAACTTGTTGCCAACAAAACCAATGGGTTTTATTTTGAAGACTTAAACGCCTTAGTGTATCATGCAGATAGAAATAATCTAGACTTTGAAAAGGCCTTAGACTTTATGCAAAAAAACTATAACGAAAGCCTGGGGGCACCAAAGGTGCCCAAAGTCCAATGGTCAGATGTTGGAGGCCTTACAGATGTCAAAGATGAAATTATTAAAACCATAAATTTGCCTTTAAAACATCCAGAATTATTTGAAAATTCTGGATTAACAAGATCAGGGTATTTTGCTGTTTGGCCCTCCAGGTACTGGTAAAACCTTATTGGCCAAAGCTGTAGCTACCGAGTGTAGTTTGTGTTTTTTAACTGTGAAAGGCCCAGAGTTGCTCAACATGTACGTTGGACAATCTGAACAGAATGTCAGAGAAGGTTGGTGTAAAAACTAGATTAAAGCTTAAATAATTTAAGATTTTTAGTTTTTGAAAAGGCACGTCAAGCATCCCCTTGCATTATATTTTTTGACGAATTAGATTCTTTGGCTCCAAACAGAGGACTTTCGGGTGATTCCGGGGGAGTAATGGATAGAGTAGTTTCGCAATTGTTAGCTGAAATGGATGGACTAAATGCTGCTGGCAAGGTTTTCATTATAGGTATTATTATTATATACTTAGGTATGTAAATAATATTGAAACTTTAGGGGCTACAAATAGGCCAGACTTAATAGATCCCGCACTATTAAGACCTGGAAGATTCGACAAGTTGTTGTATGTGGGCCCTTGCACCGATTTGGAATCGAAAGTTTCTGTTATGAAAGCTTTAACTAGAAAGTTAGTACATATAAATGTCATATTTTAGGTATTTTATGTGTTTTTTTTTTTTAGATTTGTATTGTCTAAAAGAGTCAATTTACAAGAAATTGTAAAAAATTGTCCCACAAACATTACAGGGGCTGATTTCTATGGTATTTGTTCCACTGCTTGGTCTTTAGCTGCAAAAAGGCTTATAGAGGCAATTGAAAAAGGAGCCAGTGATAGTAAAAATGATGTTGTAGTGGATGTTGAAGATTTCGCAATGGCAATTAAAAATGTGAAACTCTCCATAAGCGAGCAGGATTTGAAATATTTTGAGAATTTAAGAAATGAGTTGAGTTCTAATGTTTCCAGGAAGAATTGTTGAAGTTTGTGTTTTTTTTTTTGATTAAATTCTTTGTTATTTTACCATTGATGTTTAGTTGAATTCCCATCCGCTTTTTAATATTCTGGTTGTCTGTCAAAATTGGTACAATAGTAGACCTAAGTATAATGTTCCTATTTCAAAAAGGAATAGACAAAAATTGAGAAATAGATTCTTTGGAAATAGCTAAGTCCTCCAAACAAAAGTGTGTCGCTTGAATGTCCACTGAAAGTCCGATGGATGTCCAATGGACAAATTCTGGATACCAAATGGATGTGCTATATTTTTTATACAACTATTAAAGAATTCATTTAATGCAACTCGATTTTTTGATTATGGAATAGCTCCATTCCATTACTAGTGAAAGAATATTTATTCCAATACAGGTTTTTTCAGAGCTCAAATACGAACTTCAATTGTGACAATAATACTTATTGTCACAAGAAAAAAATAAAACAAAAATCCCTAATTAAAAATATAATATATTTTCCTTTACACACAGTGCATAATAAACATTACAGTTTTACAATTATCATTAAAAATACATTATTTTTGAGCCTCAAATAGCTACAAAGCTGCACCATCAATTTACTTTACAGTCTTCTTCATTGAAAGGCACATAATAAAAATTTCATAAGGGGAAAAAATCATCCCTATATCACAAAATTGTTACCAGGTTCAAAAAACAATTCGATTATCATCAAGTACCGTGTTGAAATTCCCTATAACCTTCGGCACCGGTAAAAACAACATCGACCCATATCCTCATTGCTTCAGGCGAAGGTGCCATAAGGTAGTAGAGCCTCTCGTGAGTTTTTACTATGAAGGTTAAATGCGGGTTGGGAGATTTTACTGTATTGAGGTGATCAAGGTAGACTTCTTCAATAGCCTAAAGGAAATTGAATTAGAATGTTTGTTGTATCAAATAAAGCAATAGATACCTGAAAATATGCACCTCCTCTGGCTTTTTTCTCGCTTTTATCCGTGTAATAAGTTAATGTGTGCTTGTTTCGGTCAAAAACAAACCATCTTCGAGACCAACCATTCAATTTGGAACCTTTTTTGTGCAAAAAACCTCTGCACGTGCTTGAGTTGATGATGACATGAGGACAAAGCACCACTTGATGACCTAAAATAAATCAATTAAAACAGTTGTTGAGGAGTTATTGAGAATTTCTTACCAGCTGATTCAATATGATGTCTTAGATCGAGATCCGAGCCTCTGATTGGTAGATATCGAGTCAAAGGACGTTGTTTGTCGCTGATTGGCTTGTTGCGTTTTTTGCTGAGGGTGTCCAAGCTCATTTCGCTGATTTCTGATAGGGGACGGGCAGGAGATCCGGTAACATCATCTTTGAGCTTTAAACAATTGAAATTTTTGTTAATTTATTATACCCCAAAACAAAATCTGGATATAATTTAATTCAGCCCAGTGGCGGCTCGTCGTATAAAGCAACTGAGGCTGGGCCTCACATGTAAAAATTACAATAATGATGTAAAATTTTGAAATGATATTTACTAAATATTTAATGTTTTTCAACTATTTTCAATCATTAAAAGTATCAAAACATCGAATTTTCATCAAGTATAATACTATGATGCCATGGCACTCCCCGCCACAACCCTTCAACTGTAGGTGAGACGATAGCGAATTCTTATAGGCATTGAGGCGCACAATTTTGAGCTTGTTAATAAGAAACTTTGCATCTCTTGCTGTTGCGACAAGTAGCAAATGCCAGTGAGTGATTTAATTGGCTTATACTTTTTATTTTGGTCTGTTGCGGGTTAAAAAACTGTTTTTTGGAATTTATTTTGTTAATTTGAAACTCAATATTTGTATTAAAATAAGAATTATGTACTGCTGTCATAGGCGCAACTAGGGGGGTGCTTGGGGGTGCTAAGCACCCCTAAAGCAAAAATTAGCACTCCTATTCGGCATCCCACCATAGCACTAACCTACCTAACACTTATATAAAAAATTAATGCAGCCAAATTATTTTATGTATTTTTTTTTGCACTTTTTGTACTTACTTACGTCATCAATGACGTCATAATTTAGAAAAAAATATTTGTCGTTGATTAATTCATAGAGCACGTTCACAATTATTATTGTTATGGAATAAATATTTTCAACCGGGGCCGGTATTACAATATTACCTTAAAATCAAGACTTACCCTAAAGTTTAGGGTTTTTATGTTATATTTAGAATGACGTCATCGAACAAGGTTAGACAATGTTGTCAATGTCTATGCAGTGTTGCCAATCTGAGCTTGTGAAATTACACGATATGCTGGTCAAATTACACGTTTTTACACGCTCTCAGTCTCACAATTACACGATTTTTACACACGATCTTGGCACCTATTTCGTAACACCAAGAAGCAAGTATCATATTTTTTGTTGTTGTGATTTATGATTTTGGGAAATGGATTAAATCCAGTCAAATCTGAGGGTATATGCTCCTGACACTACAGTCTAGCCTAGCGCCGCCGCCATACCAAAGCACCAGTGATAACGTAGCGTGTCGCTTCTCGTCTTGACGTAGAGTGTTTGCACCACAGTTAAATAATATTTTTCCTACGAGCGTGCGCAAAGTAGTACTTTTCCGCACGCATTTTCGTTCTCAAAGTTACACTTTTCCGCACTCAGTGCGGATACGGGCCTTATCCGCACTGAGTGCCGAAAAGTAAAAATAATTGTCAAGCAACAATAAGTGCACCTGTCGACTTTCACACATGATGACAAATTTTTCCTGTTTCTATATCAGCCAATATCTATACAAACACTGAATACCTATAATTAACTTTGACACATTGTCAGATTTGTGTTCTCCATTTACATGCAAGAATTTCTTTCGCATCAAATTTAAACGCTTTAAGATGAACAGCTCTGAAGAGGATTTCAGTTTTCTGTTATTCTTTTTTTGTTATGTAATTTCTTGATAAATGAATAGGTTCGCTTCAGGTTAATTGAAAATAATTGAACAAATTATCGTTTTTTTTTTTTAATTTTTGTTGTTACCTACCTGATATGAAGCTCGTAGGAAAAATTTTGTTCCTAACACGTGCGCAAAGTGTCTTTTCCGCACGCAAACACTTATCCGAACTCCGCTTCGCGTCGTTCGTATAACTGTGTTTGCGTGCGGAAAAGTAACACTTTGCGCACTTGTTAGGAAAATAACTATTTCCTACGAGCGTGCGCAAAGTAGTACTTTTCCGCACGCATTTCCGGGCTCAAAGTTACACTTTTCCGCACTCAGTGCGGATACAGGCCTTATCCGCACTGAGTGCTGAAAAGTAATTATAATTGTCAAGCAACAATAAGTGCACCTGTCGACTTTGACACTGATGACAAATTTTTCCTGTTTCTATGTCAGCCAACATCTATACAAACACCAAATATAAATTAACTTTGACACATTGTCAGATTTGTTCTCTATTTATATGCAAAAATCTAGAAACTTTCTCATCAAATTTAAACGCTTTAAGATGAACAGCTCTGACGAGGATTTTCTGTTATTTTTTTTTGTTATGTAATTTTTTGATAAATGCATAGGTTTTCTTCAAGTTAATTAAAAATAATTAAACAAATTATCGATTTTTTTTTTAAATTTTTGTTATTACTTACCTGATATGAAGCTCGTAGGAAAAATGTTGTTCCTAACACGTGCGCAAAGTGTCTTTTCCGCACGCAAACACGTATCCGAACTCCGCTTCGCGTCGTTCGTATAACTGTGTTTGCGTGCGGAAAAGTAACACTTTGCGAACTTGTTAGGAAAATAACTATTTCCTACGAGCGTGCGCAAAGTAGTACTTTTCCGCACGCATTACCGTTCTCAAAGTTACACTTTTCCGCACTCAATGCGAATACGGGCCTTATCCGCACTGAGTGCCGAAAAGTAAAAATAAAACTTTTCTCAAACAGTGGTACTTTTGGGTTAAACCCAAACGAACTGAATTTTGATCGGCCTTTGGACGTTCACCATTTAGCACAGCAAAATTGCGTGTAGTGTTGATTACTGGTCCTAGATGGCGTCAAGATCAAGATTCGCTCTTCGTAAAAATAAATGTCAAGCAACAATAGTTGTATTCCTTTCACACCTAGGAGAAGCTCCGGAACAGCTCCTGGGCTTCACGCGCTTATTCCTTTCGAAAAGTGTTTGTTGCACCACGCATCTGTTCCCTGCAAATCGGGGGCGACTAAAAGCCGTATCAGACGTGCCGTTACCGTCGCGGTTGCAATCACACTTGACACTGTTCCGTTACCGATTACTGGTCACTTGGAATGTTTATAACGTCAAAATGTCGCAGCTAAAATATTCAAAGTACAGCGCCGAACGTCGTCGGAAAGTTTCTTCTGCGTTGCTGTGCTATATGGTTATATTGGAAGAAGAGGAAAGAGAAAGATCCAAACAAAATCGGTTTGGGTGCAGGGTGCAGTACCAGAAGCGATAAATTGAAAAATAAAAAAGTGACGTTTAGACCCATGACACATGCTGTTCATAAAGCGCTTTCATTGGCTACGGTTCAGAACGACCTCGTAAAATTTAGACTCCAACCTGAACATACAACGGCAATCGCAACCAGAAGCAGGTACATTTTGATTGGTCGAATTCCCAATCGTAATCGTTAATAGTAATCGGCAACGGCACGTCTGATACGGCCTTAAGCACCGGAGCGAGTAGAGTCCGCGTCAAGAGTAAAGAGTATGGTGTCGTCATATGCGCACAAACCCAATTTAGAAGACTAACCGAACTATCGTATCGATCGGTGCTGCTGCCGAACGGCAAGCACGCGGTTCATTGTCGTACGGCCAGCAGGCATATTTATTTAGTTTATTTTCTATCCAAGTTTTGTCTAAAAAGATACCCCGCTGCTGGTTTCAGCTCACGGCCGAGGTCACGGCAGACAGCGAGAGATAGACGAGGGAGAGAGATCCGACCCGCTTCGCGCAGCTTTTTATGTCGTCACCGTAGTCTTTACTGCTGACGCGGACTCTAGCTCGAGTGTTTCAAACTCTTGAAAGGAATACAACTATTAAGTGCACCTGTCGACGTTGACACATGATGACAAATTTTCCCTCTGTTTCTATATCAGCCAACATCTATACAAACACTGAATATAATTAACTTTGACACATTGTCAGATTTGTGTTCTCCATTTACATGCAAGAATCTACAAACTTCTTTCGCATCAAATTTAAACGCTTTAAGATGAACAGCTCTGACGAGAATTTCAATTTTCTGTTTTTTTGTTATGTAATTTTTTGATGAATGAATAGGTTCGCTTCAAGTTAATTGAAAATATTTGAACAAATTATCGTTTTTTTTTTTTAATTTTTGTTGTTACCTACCTGATAAGAAGCTCGTAGGAAAAATTTTGTTCCTAACACGTGCGCAAAGTGTCTTTTCCCCACGCAAACACTTATCCGAAAAAACTGTGTTTGCGTGCGGAAAAGTAACACTTTGCGCACTTATTAGGAAAATAACTATTTCATCATCAATGTATATTCTTAACTACGACCGCTGACGCAAACTGCTAACGTTGCTGTTGCCGTGATGTCGGCAACGGTGCAACACCATATGAACTTGATTCTAATAATCGAGTTCGATAAGCAAGTGTGTATTGTCCTTGGCCATAATGGTGGCAAACAGCTGACGACTTCGTTAATGACGTCGACAATGGTGCTATACCATATATAACCGCGATTACCAAAAACCAGACCGATAAGCAATGTATGTATTATCCTTGGGCATAAGGGTAGTCACATGACAGACTCTTTGACAGACAAAAGATGATGGAATGGAATGCAAGGGAAGAGAAAACGTCGTATTCATGGCTGTGTTCTTTTTTTAACTGGCAGTACTGAATTTCCGCTGTGCGGTTTTTACTGTATTTGTCGTTTCTTTTTCAACCAGCCGCTGTATTACTGCTTGATTTTGGAACGAATTTCAGCAAATTATTGACATTCGACCGGAGACAAAGCTGACCTAACCTAACAACATGTTTATTAGGCAGTTCGAATCAGCTGATAATTCAAGATGGCGATGCGGCACAAATGTAAACAAACCATTGAGGTTAAATATGCCTCCATATAAACACAGATATAAATGTGTGTTATTTCACTTATTTCTACTTGTTTCAGAATTTAATTTAATGAATTTTAATTTATTTCAATTTCCTTTAATGTTCGTAGTTACTTGGAATATTTATCTATATACCTGGACATCAGGTACAAAACGAGCCCCAAGTAGGTAGAAAGGCCTAAATATAAGTTACATCAAGATGATTTTCTTCATCTCCGATCAGTTGTTCGTGTGCTCCAGAACTGTAAGCAGTCTGAAACATATAGTTCATAAATATTTTTTGATTTTTGATAAAATGCAGAATGCTTATCTACAAAAGTTATTGCTCGAATCTCCTGATGTTGGGAAGAGGTGAAAGTTTGTAGTTCACTTGTATTAAAAGATAATGGGCATATGAAACATGCCTTGCCAATCTTGGTACTTTTGAGAAATATAAATTGTTCCAGAAGCAAATGAATGTCAAAAACATAAATTACATGAACCACAACAATGCCAACAATAAAAAACTCTATCAAAAAACGTTCTCGTTCTCAAACATAAAAACACTTTAGAAATTCACAGAAAAATGAAAATAAACAGGGTTAATGTGAGGTTTAAAGAAAATTTGGAAAGGGATTTTTGAGCTAATAAACCTCAGTGAAAAACTTTTTTTTAAAACTTTAACAGCTTTTATCTCAAAAACTCAGCATATGCGTACCCATAGCCGCTTTCGGGTGCAGGGGTGCTTTATATGAAAGATGCATCTTTGCGTACACGCCAATGACGTCATTCGTGGTTGATAATTGGTGCACAGCTTATTTGACATGAACTTTTTCAATCGCAACTGACGTCATTTGCGTCATATTTGCGCGTACGCAAAGTTGCATCAATTTCAAATAAAGCTCCCCAGAGTGTTTAGATAACAGAGTGCGAAGCGAAGCTTTGAACACTCCCGTTAGCATCTAAACATTCCGGTATAGGATTCGGCACCTAGGCATATTTCATTGGTCCGTTTGAATTCGGACCGCCAATTGATGCGGAGTGCCGAAATCGGTACTTGAATGTTGAACGGTGCTGAGCCTCAGGTCAGAATGGTCCATTAGCAACAGCCATGTGGAGTGCCGAATCTAAGGTCAAAATGTTAAACAGTGCTGAGTATCAGGTCCGAATGTTGCCATGCGTTTGGCGCGGTTTTTATAATAAATCAGCTGTCCACCTCCTTCGTGTTCCTCTTAGCTACAATTTTGCGGCGGATGCGGTTTATTTCGCCGTTGCTTCATGTGTTCTTGTGCTTAAACATGCAAGATAAGTTTGCCTGGATCATTTAAACACTTTCAATGTAGTGAGCAAATTTACCGAGCCAACATTTTGGAGGAAAACGATATAAAGCAATGGATAGAAGAGTATAGTGATATAACATACACGAATTGGAATGTGAAGTCAACGAAAAATAATTATAACAGATTCAAATGCAGGTTTGTGTTCAATGTAAGTTCAATGACGTAAAATCTTCTTGGATGCGAATAGACTTTGGAAAATACATTTTTTAGATATGTTTTTGTATGCCATCATAGTGCTTATAAAAAAGTGGATCAAGGAAATAATAAGTAAGGAAAATCCAAAAACTGCTGTTGCCTGGCTTCAATTGATATTTTAATTAAACTAAGCACCACAGATACCATAAAAAAAGATAACTATATTAGGGTATTTATTTTCAAAATTTTCTATTCTAATTTGCCAGGTTTCAGGTGTCTATAATCCCCCCCTGGGTCCACCACTGCAAATTATTGTCCAAGATTTTTTGAAATGTATCGCTGAAATAAAATAAATGTGTAACAAAAAGTAAATAAAGTTTGTTTTTTGATTTTGTGCCGCGCTAACGGAGTAACATTCCAACCTGCAGCTGGGCACTGTTCAACATTTTGACCTTTGATTCGGCACTCCACATAGTATATGTAATATACCATTCCGACCTGAGGCTCAGCACCGTTCAACATTCAAGTACGGATTTCGGAACTCCGCATTAATTGGCGGTCCGAATTCAAACGGACCAATGAAATATGCCTAGGTGCTGAATCCTATACCGGAATGTTTAGATGCCTCCCGTTACTCCATGTGTTTTGCGAACGCATCAAACTGTAGTCGGAGTAACTCGGGAGAGCTCAAAGGGTGGAAAGCAGATGTTTAATTATTAATTAATTTTAAATTTATTTTATGTCATACCAATACATTATTGTGTTTTTATACCTTAGATACCATCTACATAATTCATTAAGTACACATTATGGCCCGCGCGGGCATAAAGAGGCAAAAAACAGTTTTCAATTAACTTATTCTTTATTAACGAAATATAAATTTACGCTTATAAACATATTATTTTTGTCAAAAAATGATGATGTTTGCACACTGATGACAATTTGCGAAGTGACACTTTTTTCCCAGGTATTTATTTTTCACAACCAACTGGTATGACATAAAAGTTTGTATGCACCACGGGTACTAATAGATATATATACCCTCGGGCGACTTACGAACCCTCGGGCCAGAGGCCCTCGGCTTTGTAAGACTGTCGCCCTCAGGGCATAATCATCTACTTAGTACCCTTGATACATAAATAACTATTAATGGGTACTATTTCTCCTAGAAGTTTGATCCCATTATCCAGAAATATCCAGTATAGCTCAATCAATTTAAATTAAGTTACCTACTAAATGTAGCTTAACAAGCAATATGGAATAAATCACAAGATAAAACTGCTATAACTTAAGGGATATTTTAGTCTAGAGCTTTGAATGTGACTCTTGTAGAAATAAACAAAAGTTATAGCTGTGCAAATAGCCAAAAAAGTGATATTTGTCTTCTTAACTTTTATTTGCTATATTAAATAATAAGAATAAGCAGTATGAAATAAAATACAAGATAAAGTGATAGCTAGTTGTTTTGTTGTTATAATATCAATATTTAATAAAAGAAATAAACCAACTAATGTGAAATCGAATACCATTTACCTTAAATATTGAAAATAACATCTAATAAATTATAATGTTTTTATGTCCTTGTGCAAAAAAATACAACATTCAATGTTATAAAGTTATAATTATTGCATAATTTCCTCTCCTCCAAACAAAACAATTGACATCCCCCCACCACTTTTACTGGATTACAGTAGCTTCCCAGACACAGCAAGCACAAGCACAGTACTATTATTTGACGTATTGGTGACCTACTACGTAATTTTTCAGTGTTCTTGTCTTGAACGTATCAAAACAATCAACACTCTACCACTTTTGAATTACAGTAGCTTATTCCCGGATACAGCAAGCACAGTAATAAATTAGTGACGTATTGGTGACGCCATACGTCATTTTTTCAGTAAATCAGTACGCTGCATTTTAATTTTGGAACGCTTCCCAGTAAATACAGTACTGACAGTTGAAAAAAGAACACAGCCCATGTCACAGGGGCTTTCGATTAGAAAGTCGTGAAACAGAACAAAAAAGGAGAAAATCAAATTTCTCAAATTACACGCAAAATACACGCTTTTTGTTTATGTTCGAAAAATACA
Organism: Ceutorhynchus assimilis; assembly: GCA_917834065.1. Classification (NCBI taxonomy): domain Eukaryota; kingdom Metazoa; phylum Arthropoda; class Insecta; order Coleoptera; family Curculionidae; genus Ceutorhynchus; species Ceutorhynchus assimilis. Next base: position 8,989,765 of record OU892289.1, on the reverse strand, counting down.
CGCAAGCCAATCAAAATACACGCAAATCGTGTAATTACACGCTTATTGGCAACACTGTGTCTATGTTTATTCTATATCTTAAGGTGACATTGAAATATCAACTCTTAAAAAATCATTGGAGTCCCAAATATATAAATTAAGGCAGTGGATAGAGGTCCGAAAATTCGGATCTCTAGTGTTCATACTAAATATTCGATAATTTTCGGATTTTTTTATATTAGGGGTCCGAAAATGCGGATCTTTAGTGGTAATATGTATTGAAGATCCGAAAATAGATGTTTATTTCTAATTCTGTTAATTCAGGAATATTCCAATAAAATTGATAAAATGCTTGTATTTTAAGGATTTATACTAGAAAAAATGGATCCTCTAATCCTTTTTATGTAGAATAGCTAATCAAGTTTACTCGAAAATATTTGGTTGGTCCAATTTCAAACAGAACAGTACAAAAAAGAAAACTAAGTACCTACCTTTTTATTTTTTTAAAACATTACATAATTGAAAATAAATATTTCTTTATTTTAAGGGTTGATAGGGTAAGAGGTGTGATTTAGTTCCTTCTGCACTGCATGCAAAACCAGGCTTTACTAGAAGGCAGCTTTGTTACTGAACAGCACGCTTCATGTTTACACTGAAGACATGAATCACTCCGTAAACAATCTTCATGTATCACTTTGTTACATATATCATAAATCCATTTCAGAATACTATTTTGTTTTTCAATTCGTTTTTGTAATAAAACATAAGAATCGGGACAAAAGTATGCTTCTATTTCTGCTAAAGATATTTCTTCTTCAAGAAGAAGTGTATATCAATTTGTTGATTATGAGGAATGTTTTCTTTCTCAATTTTAAAGTTTTTAGGTAATGCTTTGCTTACCAAATCATCTGTATTTAGAATTGCATTAAGCATTATCTGGTGCCTTAGTTTGGGATGAACTTCATTTTTGAATAAAACACTTTTATTTTTCTTAAACCTTTTTAGTCCAATTGCTGTTAATTGATGTCCCTTGGGTCTTCCTTTATGGGCAAGTTTTAAAGGAAATTTAATACCTTTTATTTTTTCTTCTACCTAATTGGTTTTGTGCTGTAGTATTTGGTTTTTGGGCTAGTTCCATTAAAATGGCGTCACAAATATGTACATTGAATATTCGAGATAAGTCTGTTTCTGCAGAAATCACAAACCAGTCAGAGCAAATTTCAGTGGTTGAAAACAGTCAGAAAAGTAGTTTCAACCAATGAAATTCGCTCTGACTGGTTTGTGATTTCTGCAGAAGCAGACTGATCTCGAATATTATTCTTTGTAGATACTTGCGACGATAATATTCCTTATTAGACGGAATTAGAAATAAACATCTATTTTCGGATCTTCAATACATATTACCACTAAAGATCCGCATTTTCGGACCCCTAATATACAAAAATCCGAAAATTATCGAATATTTAGTATGAACACTAGAGATCCGAATTTTCGGACCTCTATCCACTGCCATAAATTAATTAACTGCGTATTATACAGGGTGTTCTTAAATATCATGTACAAACGACAAAGGGTGATTCTTCTTTTTTACGACTGAAATCCCAAATATGTTCTAAAAAATTGACTTATTTAAGCAATTAAAAAAAATTCATCCTCTTTCAATTTAATTTTTTTTTAGAAAACTTGCAAAGAGAAAATTTTGAAAATTTTCCAGGAATAAGAGGAAAATGAGAAGCTCATTTTACGAAAATTTCAAAATTTTTCAGTAAAAAATTAATCCAAGAAAAATTTTGAAAAACTTACTTTTCAGCAAAATTAAGGAGAATTCATCCTCTTACATTTTATTTTTTTTCTAGAAATCTGGCAAAGGGAAAATTATGAAATGTTTCCAGAAGTAAAAGAAAAGTGAGGAGCACATTATAGAAAAATTTCAAAATTTTCCAGTCAAAAATCACTCCAGGAAAAATTCTGGGAAATTGACTTTTTTAGGCAAAATTCACCCTCTTACAACCGGGAAACTGGCAAGAAAATTGTGAAAATTTTCCAGAAAAAGAAGAAAATAAAGAGCTCATTATAGCAAATTTTGTAATTTTCGAAGACTCGTAATTTTTCTTTAGAAATTTTTTAATTCCTGTCATTTCTCAAATAATTCTTATAATTTTTTTATTAATTCCTGTTGTTCTTCAAATTTTTATAATTTTTTAATTCCCGTAGTTTCTCAGAAAATTCCGTTATTTTTATAATTCCACGTTTTTGTATATTTCAAAAATTAGTAGGTAATTCCCGTAATTTCCGTATTTTTTCTGGGCATTTTTCAAAATCATTTCCCGAAAGCCTTTGTAATTTCTAATTCTCGTAATTCCCGTAACTTTTTCGTAATCCCCGTAATTTTTTATAATTCTCGTAATTTTCAATTGTCGGAATTTTTTAAATTTCTTGGACGTTTTTTGAAATTTTATAATTTCCCGGTCTTTATAATTTTTGTAATTGTAATTCCTGATTCTTGTAGTTCTTGTTATTTTCTAACTTTTTGAAAATCATCATAGGTTTTTTCGATTTTTGCAATTCGTTAATAAATTTCCGTGATTTATTTCTAGAATTTTCGTAACTTTTGTAACTTTTCTAATTTCCATAATTTTTTAAAAATTTAATTATTTTCCATAGTCCCGAATTTTTTCGTAATTTCTGCAATTTTTGCAATTCCCATAATTTTCATTGATTAACAAATAAATTCCTTAATTTTTGTGTTAATTCCGATATTTTTTTTTCAATTTTTCGTAATTTCCGTAATTTTTGCAATTCCTATAATTATTCTAATTGTCCTAATTTTTTTTATGATTTTCCTAATTTCCGTAATTTTTTATGATTTTCGTGATTTCTGTTATTTTTTTAATTCCCGTAATTTCTTTATTTTATTTTTCAATAATGATAATTCCCGTAAGTTTTTCAAATTTCTGTTATTTTTGAAATTCTCGTGATTTTTATTATTTTTTCGTAAAACGTAATTTCCAATAATTTTTTGCAATTCTACGTAATTTTCGAAATTCGCGTAATTTTTTTTAATAATTTTCATTGTTTTCCGTAATACTCGATTTTTTTCTAATTTTATAATTCTTCTCTCAATTTTTTTAATAATTAATGCAATTTCCATGATTTTTTGAAATTTTTGTGATTTTTGTTAATATTTTTCCATATTATGTAATTTTCCAATAATTTTCGTAATTTTACATAATTTTTGAAATTTCCATGATTTTTTCTCGTAATTTTATAATTCTCTTAATTTTTCAATAATTGTAATTCCCGTATTTTTTTGAAATTTCCGTGAATTTTTGTAATATTCGTTATTTTTCATTTTTATAATTCCTGTAATTTACGTAATTTATCAATGACTTTTGTAGTTCTACGTAATATTTGAAATTGCCAATAATTTCCATTGCCTTTGTAATACTCAAATTTTATAATTCTCCTTTTTAGTTTTCAATAATGGTGGTTTCCGTAACTTTTTAAATTTTCCGTAATTTTTGTAATTCTCGTAATTTTTGTTATTTTTCCGTTATACGTTATTTTCCAATGTTTTCGAAACTTTAATAACTTTTGAAATTCCCGTGATTTTTTTCGTAATTTTTTAATTCTCCTAATTTTTTACAAATTTAATTATCGCAATTAATCCATGATTTTTGCTGTTCTACATAATTTTTGAAATTCTTGTAATTTTTGTAATCTTCATGATTTTTGTAATTTTTCCGTAATTTGCCAATGATTTTTGCAATTTCACGTAGTTTTTGAAATTCCCGTAATTTTTTAAAATAATTTCCATTACATAAGTATTTCCATTCCCGGTTTTTTTCGTAATTTTGCAATTCTCATTTTTATTTTTCAATAATTGTAAGTGCTGTAATTTTTTCAAATTTTCATGATATTTGCAATTTTAATGATTTTTGTTATTTTTTTGTAGTTTCCGTATTTTATGTAATTTTTCAATTATTTTTGTAATTTTACATAATTTTTGAATTTCCAGTATTTTTAAATTTTTTTTATTTTCATTGCTTTTGTAATACCCGATTTTTTTGTAATTTTTTAATTTTCCTCTTAGTTTTTTAATAATTATTGTATTTCCCGTGATTTTTCAAAATTCCCGTGATTTTTGCAATTTTTCCGATTTTTTTTATTTTTTCGCGATTCCTGTAATTTTTGAAATTTCTATAATTTTTCAATTTATTTTTATTAATTCTATATTTCACGGTATTTCTGTATTTTACCTAATTTTTTAATAGAATTTTTATAATTTTCCTAATTTTTGTGATTTCCGTAATTTTTTAAGGAATCTTCGCAAATTCGGTAATTTTTTGATTTTTTCGTAGTTTCTAATATTTTTCAATTTTTGTAATTCTTAATAAATTATTTTTGTAGTTTTTTAATTCTTTTAATTTTTATAATTACTCTCATAATTTTTTAAAAATCTAATAACTTTTTGTAGTTTTGAAATTTTTGTAATTTCTGCTAATTTCAATTTTTGCAATTCTTATATTTTTTAAATTATCAATTCAAAACTATAGGAATTATATACATAATTTAGAATTTCAAAAAATATTCTGAAATTACGGAAATTATTCGAATATTACAGAAATTACGAAAAATAACGGAAATTACAAAAAAATAGGGGAATTACAGGAATTATTCAGAAAATTACAAAATCTACGAAAAATGGAAATTATGAAAAATTACGTGAATAACGAAAAATTACGAGAATTATGGACAATCACTCCATAAAAAATTCTGGAAAATTGATTTATTTAAGCAAAATTAAGAAAAATTCACCTCTTACATTTTAATTTTTTTCTGCAAAACTGGCAGAGGGAAAATTTTGAAAATTTTCCAAGAAAAAGAGGAAAGTAAGGAGCTCATTATAGGAAAATTTCGAAATTTTTCAGTGAGAAATCACTCTAGGGAAAATTCTATAAAATTGACTTTTTCAAGTAAAATTAAGGAAAATTCATCCTCTCACATTTCAATTATTGTTTCCTGGAAAATTGGCAAAAGAGGAAAAAGAAGAAAGTCAGGAGCTCATTATAAGAAAATTCCAGAATTTTCCAATGGAAAATCGCTCCAGGAAAAATTCTGATTGAATGATTTTTTTCTGGAAAACTAATAAAGCAAAACTTGTGAAAATTTTCTAAAAGAAAGAAGAAAATGAGGAGTTCATTATAGGAAATTTTCAAAATTTTCTAGTGAAAAATTACTCTAATGAAAGTCGATAGGAAAGTTCTGGAAAATTGACTTTTTTAAGCAAAATTCATCCTTTCACATTTAAATTTTTTTTTGGAAAACTGCTAAAGGGAAAATTTTGAAAATTTTCCAGGAAAAAGCGAAAAGTGAGGAGCTCATTATAAGGAAATTTCGAAATTTTCCAGTGAAAAATTACTTCAGGAAAAATTCAAAGAAAATTGACTTATTTAGGCAAAATTAAGGAAAAATCCACCCTTTTACATTTTCATTTTTTTCTGAAAAACTGGCAACATGAAAATTTTGAAATTTTCACATGAGAAAGAGGAAAGTGAAAAGCTTATTAGAGGAAAATTTCAAAATTTTCCAGTGAGAAATCACTGCAGGATAAATTTATTTATATATTTTCGGATAACTAAATAAACTCTATTCTAAATTAAAAAATGTATTACAAAACAATAATTCCGAAGGTGCTCCATGAATTAATCTATGACGTAACTTTTTCTCTAAGTTACGACGTCATCGATGACGGAAGTAAAAACCTTCATACCATGCAACGAACTATATGTTTGTTTGAAATTTCAGATATAAAAAAACCTATTTTTCAGAAGGCAAATGATGACGTAAGTACAAACCCTCGTGAAACTAACTTTTTTTTACGCGTCACATTTCCTTTCCATCAAATCCTTCAAATTTGGAGCCTAGTTGCGCTTATGACTGCTGTTGTTTTGCAATTGTAAGAAATGAAAAATTTTATTAGAAATATATAAAAAAAAAAATATCCGAGGTGTTCTTTTAATGAAATTTTGGGTCAAAATTTGGGCGTAACACTTGAAAATTTTGTTTGGGTTAACTCGATGGGCCATGGGCCTCATCAGTTTGGATTGGAGCCGCCACTGATTCAGCCTCCATATGTTGTGCATTTTTAAGGCTCAAAATAGAAGTGAATGTCTTGTGGAGACTAAATTTCAAAAAAAAAAATGTTATTTTCACTAAAAAACTAACTTACAGGTAAAGATAATCGATGTTTTTTTTTGAGTTGACTATTGTGTTTTCTATATCCGGCTCGGACGTAGCTAATCCACAAAGACATAATAGTCACTCTACGATGCAACTTTTACGAATAACTATAAAGTGCGCGTCTGTCTGTCTCAACTTATCTACGCCGACTGACTAATCCCGTAAGATTTTTAGGAGGAAAAATCTGTGTAAGATTTCTCGGCGAATACAAATTTTGATGTTTATCACATCGGACTATTTTTGAAGATTTGAGGAAGTAGCTTAAGAAAATGTTACTCAGTGGCGTATCTACCGGTGTGCCATGTGTGCGAAGCACACAGACCCGGGCCCGAGAGGGGTAAAAAAATCGAGATTACACCAAGAAAAAAAAAGTAGCCACAGAAACTTCAACATACTGAAACAGGAATTCTAGGCTTCAAAAATTTTTCGCATTTAAAAAATTTTGGGATGGAAAATGTGCCCCTGATGTAATTTTGACGCATTGCTATGACAAAAGTGACAGAATCTCAGACAGAAATGTCGTAACAATATGGCGGAAGTGGGATACGCTTTTTTCTCCTTATGTCGCCTCCTTATTATTCTACCTCAATGATTTTTCCTTAATTTTGCCTAAATAAGTCAATTTTCTTTGAATTTTTCCTGGAGTGATTTTTCACTGGAAAATTTCGAAATTTCCCTATAATGAGCTCCTCACTTTTCTCTTTATCCTGAAAAATTTTCAAAATTTTCCCTTTAGTTTAGCAGTTTTCCAAAAAAAAGTTTAAATGTGAAATGAATTTTGCTTAGAAAAAAAAAAAATTTCTGCGATTGACAAGAAATGTCAGCATTTTTGACCGGTTGACAGGCCGCAAAACTCAATATTCTGGTATTTCAATTATATTTCAATAGCTGCTAAGGAATCAATGAATAACAATACGGGAAACACTTTTCCGGCCTAGGCCGGGAAAGTGATTCTCGTATTGCTGAATAATTGGAACTAAAAGACAAACATTTAACAGGTATTTAACCGATCGCAGAAAAAATAGTATATATATTTCGGTGGAAAAGCATATTCTCGGCCTTCGGTGTTTGCCGGTCTCGGCTACGCCTCGCCCGTCAACTTACACCGTCGGCCGAGAATGTGTCACTTTTCCACCTAAATACACAATATACTATTCCAGAACTTTCCTATCGACTTTCCTTAGAGTGATTTTTCACTAGAAAATTTTGAAAATTTCCTATAATGAACTCCTCATTTTCATCTTTCTTCTGGAAAAATTTCACAAGTTTTGCTTTATTAGTTTTCCAGAAATAAATTAAAATGTGAGAGGATGAGTTTTTCTTAATTTTACTTGAAAAAATCATTTTTTCAGAATTTTTCCTGGAGCGATTTTCCATTAGAAAATTTTGAGATTTTTTTATAATGAGCTCCTGACTTTCCTCTTTTTCCTCTTTTGCCAATTTTCTAGGAAACAATTAATTGAAATGTGAGAGGATGAATATTCCTTAATTTTACTTGAAAAAGTCATTTTCCAGAATTTTCCTTAGAGCGATTTCTCACTGAAAAATTTCGAAATTTTCCTATAATGAGCTCCTCACTTTCCTCTTTTTCTTGGAAAATTTTCAAAATTTTCCCTCTGCCAGTTTTCCAGAAAAAAATTAAAATGTAAGAAGTGAATTTTCCTTAATTTTGCTTAAATAAGTCAATTTTCCATAATTTTTTATGGAGTGATTTTTCATTTGAAAATTTTAAAATTTTTGCAATAATTTCTGTAATTTTCATAGTTTTTCGTAATGTTCATAATTCTCGTAATTTTCCGTTATTCACGTAATTTTTCATAATTTCCATTTTTCGTAGATTCTGTAATTTTTTGTAATATTGAGAAAATTTCCGTAATTTACAAATAATTCCTGTAATTTTGGATAACTTTGAGTAATTCCTGCATTTTTGGATAATTCCTGTAATTCCCCTATTTTTTTGTAATTTCAGAATATTTTTGGAAATTTTGAATTATGTATATAATTCATATAGTTTTGAATTGATAATTTGAAATTAGCAGAAATTACAAAAATTTCAAAACTACAAAAAGTTACTAGATTTTTAAAAAATTATGAGAATTATAAAAATTAAAAGAATTAAAAAATTACGAAAATAATTTATTAAAGAATTACAAAAATTGAAAAATATTAGAAACCACGAAAAAATCAAAAAATTACCGAATTTGCGAAGATTCATCAAAAAATTACGGAAATCACAAAAATTTGGAATTATTAATAAAAATAAATTAAAAAATTATAGAAATTTCAAAAATTACAGGGATTGCGAAAAAATGAAAAAAAATCGGAAAAATTGCAAAAATCACGGGAATTTTAAAATTGCGGGAAATACATGAATTGAAGGGGTGAGAACCAAAAGGGTCCAACCGACAAATTTTTCATTTTGAGATATTTGAAGTTGAAGTTAGTTGCTTACTGTAAATTCTATAGATATTTTTTCACGATTTTTTTGATGTTATTTAATACGTAATATGTAACTGTTTTTTGTTAGGATTATAAAATTTTGCTAATGTTCTTATTTTTTTTTGTTAATGCTACTTAGACCCTTATGGTTTTAAACGATGGAAGCAAAACAAAAATTCAGCAATAGTTTTATTAGGAAAATACAACTCATAATAGAAACATGAAGATTTTAGTATGCTTATCATAATCGCAAGTACTTTCAGTATTCTTCGTAGTCGTCAGATAGTACTACGTCGTCTTCTTGATCAGTTTCATTTTGTGTTTCTTCTTCAGTTTCATTTTGTGTCTCTTTTTCAGCTTTATTTTGTGTTTCATTTTTTTTTGAACCACTTGGTTTTCCCTTTGTCTTCTTGTTCGAGACTTTTGCTTCATGGGGCATTTTTTGGTAGAAATCGTGGTATATCGGAGGAATGTACGGCAGAAGTTGAATCAAATTTTCCCATTTAGCCTTTTTTATTTTCAACGTAGTCGAATAAAGAGACTTTTCCAATAACTTTTTTATGGACAATCTTGGTCTTCCTACTGGAAGCGCAGAACATTTTTGAGAGTGAATCGAGGGAAAAATTGGATTTCTAGTTTGGTTGAACAAGAAACAGAAAAAATCTTCATTTCTGTACGTAAACCATACTATCTGTCGCCACTTTAATGGTTTCTTCTCCATATCCTTCTTAGGATCTGTGATAATACTATTAAGGTAGTCAAAAGAGAGAAAGTCCTTCTGCTTCATGTCAATAACTTGAAATTTATTTGACGTGTTTCTTATTAGCTCGGACCAGTTCTTTGGAATAAAGATGTTTAAAGCTTTTTTTTTAGCTTTTTCAATACGGGCAAATGAACGATCACATTCCATGTACGAATGTCCAGATTCGAAAAATTTGTGGTGTATTATTTTCAAACTTGTGGTTTGAACGAGAAACATGAACAATTTTGTGATGTTCTTATTTTTGTTCTGGCCTCCACATTGGTCGCTGTAGCAAATAAGTTCTTCAATATTTGGCGGCAAGGTCATAATGTACTGAAAAAAAAGGTTCTAGTAATTTTCTAATAAGAAGAACTTGTCTTAAAATATAAGGTACCTTAATTAAGCATGATCCTATTTCTTGTGATCCTCGCTGGCCGATGGTTTCATCCCAAATGTACATAGAGGATATTCCAGTTACTAGATCATGAATACAAAGGTTATATGTCCACAATTGACGTAAGTAAAATACTTTATTAGTTGAAAGAAAAGGAGTAGGTAATGTTTTCTGGAGATCAAAGCAAATCACCCGAACTTTATCCGGATTTTGTCTTCCGTACTCTATATCGAGTTTTTTGACATTTTTTACACTCTCAACTTTCCTTTGGTGAAGTTCTAGCTCGGCTTTGCTTTGCGTTTTAATGTTTTCATCAGGACTATTGTTTATCAAATTATTTAAACGATCGCATGTGTGACATGTATCTGAGTGGGGCTTATGGAATTTAAGATTAAATTCGTTACAAAAAACACTTCGATAATACGATTCTTCAACTGGGGGAATGTTTTTTGTTTCATTGCACCATATTTTATATAATGAATACATCTTCCTTATGCATAAATCCTCTGGAAGATAGCTTGTATTACCATTTTGGGACTGCGAATAGTGGCTTTTATAGCGGGGAAACATTTTAATATGCGTTATTACATTATTTCTGGTAACTGCGTCAATTTTGTTTTTTGGGGCGTGATGTCCTCGTTTATCAGTGTCAGTAAACCCATCAGCATTTTTCTTTTGACAAACTATTCCAAATCTTCTATTGGTTATATCAAAGGTTTTCAGGAAAAACTTTTTACAAACTCGTGTGCCCATAAGAGTTATTATTGTTGTAAATTGTTTTTGTGAAACTGCATTTCTATTAGGTCTTTTTGGGGCAGATTTCGTTATACAAGAGGCTAAATATTGTGTTTGTAGATCATATGACTGCCAACTATAAAATTTTTCAAACAGTAATTTCCTCCGCTCTTCCTCAATTTTATCGCATCCGTATCTGCATCGATGATTGTATGGTTTTAGTTCTCTCTTCCTAATTTCTTTCCCATTTAAAGCTACGTACTGCTGTCCAGTTAATCTCGCACGCTTACGTTTCTGCTTCTGGTTCTCGTTTCGTTTTCTTTTTCTAGCCTTCCTTGGTGTCACTGAAAAAAATATAGAGTTTTCAACTTTATTAATATAAAACAAGTGATCAATGCTTGCATACCATGTTCTTCATTATTAGAAGTCTCACTTTCTGTGTCGTCGGTTCCAGCTTCAACGATTCTGTTAGGTGAATTGGGCAAATATTCGCTGTCCTCATCTGTTTCATAGGGATCAGTATCAGTCGCAGTGTCTTCTGAATCTGACAAATAAATATTTTTTGCTAATTTGGGCGATTTCTCTCAATTTTTTGCTTAATACTAGTGTTAGTTAAAAAAAGTTTAACAACAAACCTTACCTGAAATATTTTCCTCGTTTTCATCCATTATTGAACACTTTAACTCTCACAATTTGTATTCAAAAATCGTAAATCGTAATCACACTATTGCACACTAGACAAAAATCACCATACTAAACGCAATTTCCCGCCAAAAACAGACAGTCTGCGTATTGAACAGTTTAAAATATTCAACAAATATCTAACGTCAAAACGATCCAAGTGATCTTGGACCATTTTGCATATTAAGGAAATATAGATTTCGTTTGGAGGCAAAATGGCATAAGTGATCTTAGACCGTTTTGACTGGAGCGAATCGAAGATTTCTGTTTACATGCAATTTTTAGTTGTCAATAGATGGCGCTGAATGTCAAAAAATCACTTAGTTCGCTTTGCCATGGAACAAATTGGAGTTTTATGTACCCAAATATGCACTTAACTCATTTTTTTTGCAAATGTCACTTATACCGTTTTGGTTCTAACCCCTTCAATTATTAAAAAACTAAGAGAAAAATTAAAAAATTACAAAAAAATCGGGTATTACAATATTACAAAAGCAATGAAAATAAGTTTGAATAATACTGGAAATTTAAAAATTATGTAAAATTACAAAAATAATTGAAAAATTACGTAAAATTCGGCAACTACAAAAAAATAACAAAAATCATTAAAATTGCAAATATCATGAAAATTTGAAAAAATTACAGCACTTACAATTATTGAAATATTAAAATGAGAATTGCAAAATTACGAAAAAAACCGGGAATGGAAATACTTATGTAATGTAAATTATTTTAAAAAATTACAGGAATTTCAAAAACTACGTGAAATTGCAAAAATCATTAGCAAATTACGGAAATTACGAAAAAATTACAAAAATCACGAGGATTACAAAAATCACGAGAATTTCAAAAATTATGTAGAACTGCGAAAATCATGGGTAAATTGCGAAAATTAAATTTGAAAAAGATTAGAAGAATTATAAAATTACGAAAAATTTAAAAAGTTACAGAAACCACCATTATTAAAAACTAAAAAGCAGAATTATAAAAACTTCAAAAATTATTAAAATTTCGAAAACATTGGAAAATAACGTATAACGGAAAAATAACAAAAATTACGAGAATTGCAAAAATTACGGAAAATTTAAAAAGTTACAGAAACCACCATTATTAAAAACTAAAAAGCAGAATTATAAAATTTGAGTATTACAAAAGCAATGGATATTATTGACAATTTCAAATATTACGTAGAACTACAAAAGTCATTGATAAATTACGTAAGTTACAGGAATTATAAAAATGAAAAATAACGAATATTACAAAAAAATCACGGAAATTTCAAAAAATACGGGAATTACAATTATTGAAAAATTAGGAGAATTATAAAATTACGAAAAAAAAATCATGGAAATTTCAAAAATTATGTAAAATTACGAAAATTATTGGAAAATTACGTAATATGGAAAAATATTAACAAAAATCACAAAAATTTCAAAAAATCATGGAAATTATATTAATTATTAAAAAAATTGAGAGAAGAATTATAAAATTAGAAAAAAATCGAGTATTACGGAAAACGATGAAAATTATTGAAAAATATTACGCGAATTTCAAAAATTACGTAGAATTGCTAGTGATGCCACGAGACGAGACGAGATTAGCGGTTGATCTCGTCTCGTCTCGCCTGAGCATCAATCTCGTCTCGTCTCGACCTCGAGATTAACTCGAGACGAGACGAGAGTCGTAGAGAGTCTCGTCTCGTCTCGTCTGATCTCGTCTCGCGGAAAAATCTCTTGCATTGTACAACATAACCTATGGGATTTTTCTTGCTGGTTTGGTTCATATTTCGTATTAAATAAAATCTAATGTCCAGGTGGTCCAGAGCTAGAACAAACACAATAGCTGTATTTTTTTTCGAGAGCTTGAAACATTAGCGCTCTTACTCGACCCTACCCCGCTTTGAAAGGAACCGCTCGTGAGATAGTGTGTGAGAGGAAAAGACCGAAGGGAGGGATTGGGGCTTGAGCACTTCGGGTGCAACAAACACGCGAAACGCCACGGAGCTGTTCCGGAGCCCCTCCTTGTGTGGAAGGAATACAGCCAAGGGCGCCCACAGGGAGGGTCAGGGGGGTCACTCGACCCCCCCTGGAAATCTCTTAAATTTTAATTATTTTCTTTGAATAAAAAATATTAAAATTTCTGATATTAGTTGAACTATGATCGCGGACCGACTTTGCGACTTTATTTTTATTAAAATAGAAAACGTGAATGTATTTTTTTTATATATCGGAATAGGAAAACGGAACGGAACGTACCCTAGCCACCAATGCCACCACACTGTACACGTATAATATCATCGTCATCAAAAGTAACTGGGAAAACATCATATTACCTCTTGTCCTATTATATGAATTTTATTGTCAAATATTTGTCAAACTATGAATTAAATGCATTAAAATGAATGACGGAAGAATTAGTCCAGGGCTGCGTTCAAAAACGGCTAAAGCCAAGCCAAAATTGGCATATTGCGTTCAAGTTCGGCTCCAGCGTGCCAAAAACGGTTGGCTTTACACGTTCAGAATCGGCCGCGGTAAAGTAACTTTTGGAGGTGTTTTTAACTGAGTCTGGAAATGGTTATACGAATTTTGATTGGATGAGACTAAATTCAATATGGCGTGGCGGCCAGCAAGTTAGTTTTGAATATGTGTTTTCATGCATATTTCAATTATTTTGCTTGCAGCTTTGATTTTGATTATTCAATAAAATATTTGTAGGTAGGTAAACTATTGAGTTGGGCAGAAACTAGATATTTTTGTGTGTTTTTTCGTCCATGTGTGGACGCCACGCCATCTTGAATGTCACGTGGTTTGGATTGCCTAATGGAGAAACGGTATTTGGCGTTCCAATAAATTCACACCAGATTTGGCATTCAGGTAGAAGGGGAAAAGTAGGGTTTGGCATTAGCATTGCCGTCTTTGAACGCACTCCTGGAGATTATTATGCATTATTTTTGTTACAGATACTTTTGGTGACGATGGTACATTATAGAGTGACAATTAGCAATCGGGAATATCTCTTAAGACAAAAAATACTATAAAGATCTCAAATACGTATCGGGGGAATTGAGAGATTGGACGAGGAACTAAAATAAGGCACCCTGCCTCACCCCTTAGAGGGTAGCTTCCCTAACTCATTACTTTTTTTTTCAATACGAATCTAGCTTGTGCTGCACATCGTTGGATAGCTCGTTGCTTTTCCTTTACAGACTTACAGCAAAATCCTCGGTAAAATCTAAATCGTACGATTAGTTTTTGAGATATCAATGTTTAAAAGTAAGCACTTTTGTAAACCATTAAATCTCTAAAAAGAATTCTGTCATAAAAGTCTCAAATACACAGAGGAAACCAAATGTGCTTATTGCTCCTTTTGTCTGGGGGGCTAGCCGCCTGTAATAATTTTTCTAAAATGACAAACTACCCCATGTGATACCTCCTTTGAAAGGTTTTCTATTCCTCTTTGGAGGCATGCAGAAGCAGATAGAATTACAATAAACAATTAATTTGGTTAATGTGTATCAGAGACTTTTAATGCAGATTTTTTTTGTTTAGAGATAGTCAAAATTACTTCACTATGTCCAACAGTATTTTAGAAAGCTTCAATTGTATTTTAGAATAGTCATTTGTATTTTGTATTTGAGAAACCCCCAATATGAATAATGGAATAAATATCTTAAATATAAATCACTATTCTGAAATACAATTGAAGCTTTCTAAAATACTGTTGGAAATGGTGTATTTTTCAAAAATTTTCGTATGATTTGAGATTTTGCTGTAAGACGGTATAGGGGAAGCAACGAGCTATCGAACGATGTGCAACACAAGGCAGGTTTTTATTAAACAAAATAAGTTAGGGTAGCTACCCCCTAAGGGGTGAGGCTCAAAAAGTGCCTCATTTTGGTTCCCATTCCAATCCAATCCCCCAATACGTATTTGAGATCTACCTGATAGTATTTTTTGTGAAAGAGATATTGCTACTTAGTACCTCTCAAATTGTCACCCTGTATACCTAAGTATCTCCGAATTGGTAATTTTTTAGATACTTGGAAAGAATGTTTTAAGTTTTTTATGTAAATATTTATTTTTGATGATTTTTTAGGCTGAAGTGCCCTTTTTTTATCCATAAAAAATGTATTCAATTGACTTTGATCCCCCCTACATATTTTTCTGCGGGCGCTTCTGAATACAGCTATGGCTAACAGCATGTTTTATTTCAAACTTCCTACGACAGTACAATTGGCTCTGAAAACAGTACAATTTGCTCTGAAAACAGTACAATCGCATGACCCATTTCAGCAAGGATAATAAACACTACTATAGGATACAGGATTACTCATCGGCCTCGATTTATCGCATCAACATCATATGGTGTAGCACCGTTGCCAACGTCATCAACGGTGCCTAATCATTCGAAAACATAGAAATCGGTTAAATTCCGAATCTGCAACGTCTCCATTATGCTTAAACTCATGGTTTACTTGTAGTTTGAAAGATAAACTTTGAAACTATTATATATTTGAAAAATATCTGATATAGTCTAGGAGGCAGTGAATATTTCCGATACTTATTTTCGCAGTCGGTAAATATGAAATAGTTTGTTCGGATGGTGACAATAAACAACAATCTGAAATTTTTGGCTGGGTTCACTTTATAGAAAAAAAAACAAGTCCACTTATTTTCCCACTCATAAACGTTTGGTACCTATTTACTAAAGTAGGTAATTTTTTTGATGGAAATAACAATCTACCATGTCCCAAGTGAAGGAAAGTTTGTCTGGCTGAAAATTTGCGATTTTTCAGTTTTTCACCTGCCAGACATATTACCCATACTCACAGATCAGCCTGACTATTTTTTTTTTTCTTATTTTGGCTATATCTTTTACTATTAGAACTATTTTTATCACTGGAAATACGAGTGCAGTAAATTTGTCTTTTCTTCGGTATTTTCTAACGCATTTTCCTCCTTAATCCTTCGAAATAATAATACGAAAACTTCATTAAATAAAAAAAGACACAGAACGCTCATTGCGCAAGACGAGGCAAAACGTACCAAATTATGTTAGACTTACGTATAGCAATCCGTCCTTCTTATTTGCACAGGATAAAAAGGAAAGGAGAAAAACCGCGTGTTGTTTAACGTATCTGTCAATGAAAATGTCAAACAACTTTTGAATGACACTTGTCAAGTTGAATATCAACTTCAGATTTATTCTTGTCAGACCACGTGCAATGAACAAGGATGAAGAGATCGCCAGCGTGCAAAACGATTACCTCACATCTGTATTAGCTGGCCAATAAAAAGACATTGCCGCGTGTTGCGCGCGCATACCAGGTAAAAATAGATAGGTCTATTGCGGTTTGTGCCAAAATGTAGATATTTTTTTGCTCTCTAAGCACAGCAATACAAAATAGTTATTTATGATATAAGTGCTAAAAGTGACACTTTATTTTGTGAAAAGGGAAGTTTGGGACACGACGCCGAAGGCGGAGTGTTTCATCCCTTTGAACAAAATAAAATCACTTTTAACACCAGTGTCATAAAATGGCATTTTAGACACTGACAGCATCCGTTAAAAATGACACTTTTAGTGACGTTTGTAGAAAAATAATATTATGCCATTTGGATTTTTCATGAAAATTAGAAAAAATTGGATCTTGAATAAAAAGCGCCCTCTAGAAGACGCGGTGGGAACTATCGGCGTCGAACGAAGTGGTGTTCTTAATAACAATTAAATTCTCTTCCAAATAAACCCAAATTGAATAAGTTTGAATCAGGGGTATGGAAGAAATTCACCAGCTTCCCCCACCCTTATTACTGAAGATACGAAAAAAAGCCTAATAACCAAACTGGCGCAAAAATTAATGAACTTTTAATTTCTGTTGTTAAAACAGTATCTTTATATAGCGATTTCTTGAGAAAAGTTGAATTTTTAGCTATATCTACAGTGACTCTATTACCTACAGTGGCGACAATTGCTGTCTTATTTTTGATTGGTTCTAAAATCCCATATATTTATATTGAAAACGCGGCCATCTTGTTCCCACCCATTGTTTATTTCAAATATGAATATATGGGATATGGGTGAACATCCATCATAAAACATGGAAAACAACGTATTTGATGGACCTAATAATAATCATCAAATACGTCGATTTCAATTTTTTATGATAGATGTCCATTTGAATTCTATATATTAATATTTAAAAGTAACAAGAGGTTGGGAACAAAATGGCGGCGGGACCTCTATTGTCGCCACTGTATTAAAAGGTTTATTTAGCCACTGTAGCTATATCTACAGTGACTCTATAACCCACAGTGGCGACAATTGCTGTCTCATTTTTGATTGGTTCTAAAATCCCATATATTTATATTGAAAACACCGCCATCTTGTTCCGAACCCCTTGTTACTTTTAAATATGAATATATGGGATTTAGGTGAACATTCATCATAAATCATGGAAAACAACGTATTTGATGGACCTAATAATGGTCATCAATTACGTCGATTTAAATTTTTTATGATAGATGTCCATTTAAATCCTATATATTAATATTTAAAAGTAACAAGAGGTTGGGAACAAGATGGCGGCGAAACCTCTATTGTCGCCACTGTATGTAAAGGTTTATTTAGCCACTGTAGCTATATCATCGTAATTGCGCCCCCTAGCGGTCATCCTAGAAACTTGAAAATAATTTCCATCAATTTCTCTTGGCCGATTCAGTGAAGAAAAAAAAAAATCCCGAAGCCGTAAGGTCTATGGTTTCCATAATATCGTACCTGGCCGACCTTAGTGGGACACCTCTGGGAAAACTTTGAGAGATAAACAATAACGCTTGACCCTGATTGGTGGCAAAATGAGGTAATTCTGCAGGTTGACATCAGTTTTACGATAGCGACCAATAAGCGGCATTAGCGGCATTGTTTATGTTTCAAAGTTGACAATGCCAAAATCTATCTTGGAAAAAAATAAACTGTAGGTAGTGAGAAAGTCAGAAATATTAGATAGGTAGGGTAGATACTAAATATATTTTATTTTGTTAGAAATTTTTCATTTTTTCAATAAAATTCATGTAACAGGAATAAATACAAAAATATGGTGTGTTTTATTTTTCATAACCTTGAGTAAGTAGTTAATGAATTCGTCAATCTTGAAGAGAATTTCATTCATCTGTCAAAACTGGCATTCCAACCATAAACTGGCATGTTTTAATTGTTGATTGCAATCAATTAGATTGCGATTACGTGAAAATTTGCACTAGTGCAGGATTATCGGATAATTGCACACTAACGGGTGGCATTTGACATTTTTTGTGACCAATGACATTTTGATACTTATGAGGGTATACTAAAAATTCAAATTTTTGATTCATGGAATTCTCTCATAAAATACAACTCGAGCAATGGAAATATATCTATAATTTTTGACAAATTTGCACTCATGCATTTTCAACTGAGAAAGGCACCTGTGCTCTTTTTCAACTGAAAATGCATTCGGGAAAATTTGCCAAAAATTTTCGATAATTTCCATTGCTTTCGTTATATTACTATCGAATAAAAGATTTCCTGATCGATTATTTGAAGGACGAGACGAGATTAGTCGAGAATCTCGTCTCGCTTCTTTCAGTCTCGTCTCGTCTCGTCTCGAAGTCGAGACTAAATGGCCTCGAGACGAGACGAGATTAGGGCGAGACGAGACGAGACGAGACGAGAGTGTCATTTTAGTCTCGTCTCGCGGCATCACTAAGAATTGAAAAAAATTATTGGAAATTACGTTTTACGAAAAAATAATAAAAATCACGAGAATTTCAAAAATAACGGAAATTTCAAAAACTTACGGGAATTATCATTATTGAAAAATAAAATAAAGAAATTACAGGAATTAAAAAAAATAACAGAAATCACGAAAATCATAAAAAATTACGGAAATTAGGAAAATCATAAAAAAAATTAGGACAATTAGAATAATTATAGGAATTGCAAAAATTACGGAAATTGCGAAAAATTGAAAAAAAAAAAAATATCGGAAATAACGCAAAAATTAAGGAATTTGTAAATTACGAGAATTGCAAAAATTGCAGAAATTACGAAAAATTTCGGGACTACGGAAAATAATTAAATTTTTAAAAAATTATTGAAATTAGAAAAGTTACAAAAGTTACGAAAATTCTGGAAATAAATCACGGAAATTTATTAACAAATTGCAAAAATCGAAAAAACCTATAATGATTTTCAAAAAGTTAGAAAATAACAAAAATTGCAAGAATCAGGAATTACAATTACAAAAATTATAAAGACTGGGAAATTATAAAATTTTCAAAAAACGTCCAAGAAATTTAAAAAATTACGACAATTAAATGTTGAATTGAAAATTACGAAAACTATCAAAGTTACGAGAATTATAAAAAATTACAGGGATTACGAAAAAGTTATGGGAATTACGAAAATTAGAAATCACAAAGGCTTTCGGGAAATTATTTTGAAAAATGCCCAGAAAAAATACGAAAATTACGGGAATTACCTACTAATTTTTGAAATATACAAAAACGTGGAATTATAAAAATAACGGAATTTTCTGAGAAACTACGGGAATTAAAAAATTACGAAAATTTGAAGAACAGGAATTAATAAAAAAATTAGAAGAATTATTTGAGAAATGACAGGAATTAAAAAATTTCTAAAGAAAAATTACGGAAATTACGAGTCTTCGAAAATGACGAAATTTGCTACAATGAGCTCTTTATTTTCTTCTTTTTCTGGAAAATTTTCACAATTTTCTTGCCAGTTTCCCGGTTGTAAGAGGGTAAATTTTGCCTAAAAAAGTCAATTTCCCAGAATTTTTCCTGGAGTGATTTTTGACTGGAAAATTTTGAAATTTTTCTATAATGTGCTCCTCACTTTTCTTTTACTTCTGGAAACATTTCATAATTTTCCCTTTGCCAGATTTCTAGAAAAAAATTAAAATGTAAGAGGATAAATTCTCCTTAATTTTGCTGAAAAGTAAGTTTTTCAAAATTTTTCCTAGATTAATTTTTTACTGAAAAATTTTGAAATTTTCGTAAAATGAGCTTCTCATTTTCCTCTTATTCCTGGAAAATTTTCAAAATTTTCTCTTTGCAAGTTTTGCAGAAAAAAATTAAAATGTAAGGGGTGAATTTTCCCTAATTTTACTCGAAAAAGTCAATTTTTCAGATTTTTTCCTGAAGTGATTTTTTGCTGGAACATTTTGAAATTTTCGTAAAATGAGCTCCTCATTCTCCTCTTATTCCTGGAAAATTTTCAAAATTTTCTCTTTGCAAGTTTTCTAGAAAAAAATTAAAATGTAAGAGGGTGATTTTTTTTTAATTGCTTAAATAAGTCAATTTTTTAGAACATATTTGAAGTTTCCGTCGTAAAAAAAAAGAATCACCCTTTGTCGTTTGTACATGATATTTAAGAACACCCTGTATAATACGCAGTTAATTAATTTATATATTTGGGACTCCAATGATTTTTTAAGAGCCGGTATTTCAATGTCACCTTAAGATATAGAATAAACATAGACATTGACAACATTGTCTGACCTTGTTCGATGACGTCATCCTAAATGTTAATATAAGATAAAAACCGTATATTTTAAGGAAAGTCTTGATTTTAACAATAATTGCGAACGTGCTCTATGAATTAATCAACGAGAAATACTTTTTTCTAAATTATGACGTCATCGATGACGTAAGTACAAAAAGTGCAAAAAAATACATAAAATAATTTGGTTGCACTAATTTTTTATATAAGTGTTAGGTAGTGCTATGGTGGGATGCTGAATAGGAGTGCTAATTTTTGCTTTAGGGGTGCTTAGCACCCCCAAGCATTCCCCTAGTTGCGCCTATGGTGATAAATTTAACTGCACCTGTGGACATCGGATTGTGAACAGGATATAATTATTCATACCACTTTTGAAAATGGTGAATTCCAGAGTGTTTTTTGAACGACTTTTGGGTCGAAATTTGGGTTAGTTTGGGTTACTCAAAAAAAAATTTACCCTCCGGCCGGGTCTTGTGATGGGCCCGCAGAAATTTTGGCACACAGGCCCGGAGCTGGGTTGATACGCCACTGATGTTACTTATACAGTAGTGTCGCGATAATCCGATCCCGCCATAATCCGTATGCTTCTGTAATCCGCATCGCATTTTCGTTCCCTTGATGTACTCCCTAATCCGGATTTCATTTGATTCAGTAATCCTAATTCATTTACCGGCTGACAATGAAACTACTACCCACAGCGGCATTTCTTAACGGCTCGAGATAGAAATATGCAACTCGGTTTGTTGATAAGGTTGAAAATTGTGAACAATTTTAATATGAAAACAATTGAATGTCATTTCCGGTTTCACCGGAAATGACATTGACTTTGTTATTTTAAATGGGACACCCTGTATATTATCTCTTTTTTGGACTCTCTGGACAATTCGAAATAACTTTTGTCTAACATACCCTATGTCAAAAATTGATAGTTTTTGAAATAGAGTAGCTTAAAAATATGTCGTAATTCCAATTTGTTTGTATTTTACGTAAAAACTGCCATTTCCGGTAAAACCGGAAAAGACATTCAATTGTTTTTATATTAAAATTGTTCACAATTTTCAACCCTATCAACAAACCGAGTTGCATATTTCTATCTCGAGCCGTTAAAAAATGCCGCCGTGGGTAGTAGTTTCATTGTCACCCGGTATATGATAAAAGTACAAGTTTTCACTTGTCGTTTTGTAACTGCGTTCAAGTGGATAGGTAGTTTTTACATGTCTACAATAATCTACATTGTCTACACGCATCATTCAATATGCAGCGTCCTTCGTGACTGTGTGGGCTTTTTCAAAGAAAATGACACAATTTCTTCCAAGCGGTGCAGAAAAATGTAGAAGAAGGTGGACAAAATTCAAATGGTGAAAATAATGTAAACGAAAGCTGTTCCATGGAACAATATTGACTAGTTATTTTTACACTTATGTCTTATGTACATACTTTCATACTCTATATATTTCGCACTCTATATAGAATTATTTTTTTCGTTTGTCTTGTTTTTCAAAAAAATATAAAGCTTTTTTGGCTTAAATACAGCATGTTATTTTTTCAAAATAGTTTAAAAAGCGAACTGTAAAATGCCTCAGTAATCCGAATAATTTGATAATCCGGATTAGTTTGGTTGGTTTTAATTGATCCGGATTATCGCGACACTACTGTAAATTCAAAATTGATATTTTTCATTAGAAACTCTTTAAATTGTCAGAATGAAATTTATACAACGATACATACATGTGTCTACTTTACTAATAGGAGAGAGTTCTAATTTTTACTAGAAATATCAAATCTTCTTGTATATGAAACTGCAAATAAAGCCCAAAATTTTGTGGGGAAAATAAAAAATGCAAATAGATGTTGTATTTATATAAAGAGGAAAACCAATTCAAGATTTTAGTGTGCAAACTGATAGAATTTTTTTTAAATTATCAGTACTTTTTTCAATCATAGAATTATACATTTTTTGGTTTTTCTGAGAAATCTTCTAACGACAATTTATAGGATTTTGATGGGGTCTTTGAACTATACGTAACGATAAGGTAGTTAAATGTTTTTATTGATCCAAGAACCTAATTTTATCTTTTAATTATAGCAATAATTGTGAAGTTGGCAATCAATTCAAGTTTTCATATAAAAACTTCTTGCATTAAGGGTGGGTATTATAAAATTCTTTTAACTTAGAAGTTAACTTTTGGAATGACGTTTCTTGTCATAGTAATTCCAGAAGTTAACTTCTTGTTTTTTGTCGAAATATTTTTATAATACCCACCCTAACTCTTACACAGGCAAAAACAACTTGCCACATTTCTATATACATTCAGATTGTTATATAAATAGCCAAAATTTTTAGTTTCATTCCACTAAAAACGGACAATAAAACTTGTTGACGATGAGTGAAATCTTTCCGGCTCTTAAATTAGACTTTACGAAAACCTAAATGCACTCGTTACAAAATTAGAAATGTCTATTTATAACATGTTTAAGCGCAAATTAAAACTGATATTACATGACGTATTTTAAGTTGCAACAAAAATATATTTTTTTGGAGTCATTGTACTATCAATTCATAGTAATCATGATCTGAAACTTTTGTAATTTGCTTCACTCATGTTTCATAGACACATAAGTCCCCTAGAATTTTGTACTCAATAGTAATGGCCTGATTTTTCTGCTTTATACATTAATTTCCTTAATATTTCGTAACTTTCCAAAATTCATCATAATTTTTCTGTAATTCCCGTAATTTTTGAATAATTCCTGTTGTTTCTCAGATTTTCGTAATTTTTTAATTTTTGTAATTTCTCAAAATATTTAGTTAGGTACTTATTTCATAATTCCTCCTAAGTTTTTGTTATTTTCAAGAATTCGTAATTCCCGTAATTTTCAATTTTTTTTTTTGTGAATTTTCATTATTTCCGTAATTTCTCAGATAATTCTCCCTATTTCTATAATTCTTCCTTAGTCATTGCAATTTTTAGAAAACTTGTAATTTTTCTAATTCCTGTAACTTTTTTATAAATACCTTAACTTTCCAAAAATTATCATAATTTTTTCGCAATTCCCGTAATTTTTTCTTATTTCTTTCAATTTTTATATTTCCTGTAGTTCTTCAAATTTTCGTAATTTTGTAATTCCCGTTATCTTTATAATTCCCCCCAAGTTTGTTGTGATTCTCAAAAATTGGTAATTCCCGTAATTTTTTTTTTCTTGGAATTTTCGAAAATTTTCAAATTCCCATCATTTCTCAAAAAATTCTCGTTAATTTCATAATTCCCCCTTAGTTTTTGCAATTTTCGGAAAATTCGTGAATCCTGTAACTTTTAGAAATTCTTGTTATTTTCGTAATTTTTTGAAAATTGTCACAATTTTTTCAATTCCCGTGATTTTTTCGTATATTTCATAATTTTTGAATATTTTTTGTAGTTTTCAGATTTCCGTATTTTTTTAATTCCTGTAATTTCTCAGAAAACTCCGTTATTTTCATTATTCCGAAATAATGTAATTCCCCTAATTTTCGTATTTTATTTTGAGAATTTTTGAAATTTTGTAATTCCTTGTCATTTCTCAGATAATTCTCGTTATTTTCAGAATACCCCCTTAGTTTTTACAATTTTCGAAAAATTCGAAATTTTCGTAATTCCCATTATTTTCGTAATTTTTTAATTTCCGTAATTTCTCAAAAAAACTCCATTAGTTTTATAATTTCCCTTAAGTTTCTGAAATTTTCGAAAGTTGGTAAGTTCCGGATTTTTTTTTTTAGGTATTTTCGAAATTTTTTAATTCCTGTCATTTCTCAGATAATTCTTGTTATTTTCTAATTCCTCCTTATTTTTTTCAATTTTTGGAAAACTTGGTAATTTTCGTTATTCTCGCAATTTTTCGCGCTTTTCTCATCGTGATATTTTCGTAATTCTAGTAATTATTTGTATTTTCAATTTTTTAATTTACAGCTTTCCTAATTTCCAAAAAAATTCGGAATTTTCTAATTCTCCCTAAGTTATTGTAATTTTTGTAATTTCAAAAACTGGTGATTTCCGTTATTTTGGGAATTACCGTAATTCACGTAATTTTGGAATAACTTTGTAATACTTTCTCGTAATATTTCGTAATACCCGTGATTTTTGTAATTTTCGTAGTTTTTCGTATTTTCCTTAATTCCCGTAATTTTTATAATTTCTCATACTTTCC
Organism: Ceutorhynchus assimilis; assembly: GCA_917834065.1. Taxonomy (NCBI): domain Eukaryota; kingdom Metazoa; phylum Arthropoda; class Insecta; order Coleoptera; family Curculionidae; genus Ceutorhynchus; species Ceutorhynchus assimilis. The sequence goes on along the minus strand of OU892289.1, from coordinate 8,964,812 downwards.
GTAATTTTTTGTTATTTCCGTCATTTTATAAGTTCCGTAAATTTTTATAATTCCCATTATTCTTCGTAATTCCCGTAATTTGTCATGTTAGTTTTTGTAACTTTTAGCAATATTTAAATAATTGACGTAATTTTGGAGTAACTTCGTAATTCTTTTGCGTAATATTTGGCAGTTCCCATAATTTTTGTAATTCCCGAAATTTTTTGTTATTCCGTGATTCTCGTCATGTTCCGTAATTCTCGCAAATGTTTGCAATTCTCATAATTTTTCATATTTTACGTACTTTAACGTAATTCCTGTAATTTTTCGTAACTTTTCAAAAATTATCGTAATTCTCGTAATTTTGAAATGAAGAAAAATGAGGAACAAATCGCGGAAAGTGATCGCAAAAAAAAGAGTCAAAAATCGCAAAAAAAAAACATGAGTCAAAAATTTAATAAAAAATGCAAGTTTAATTTCGCGGAGTAAGATGAGACTCGCGGAAAAATGAAGATAAAGTCACGAAAAGTGAGGATAAAATCGCGGAAAATGAAATAGGAATCGCGGAAAAATGAGGATAACATCGCAAAAAAAAGTGAGGCAAGAATCGCGGAAAAATGAGATAATATTTACAGAAAAGTGGGTTGACAATCGCAAAAAAGTGGATTTAGAAATCGCGGTAAGTGATGGTAAAATCGCAAAAAAATGAGTCAACAATTGCAAAAAAAAATTTTCAGAAAACGTAAAAAAAGTGAGGTCAAATTCGCGGAAAAATGAAGATGAAATAGCGGAAAAATAAGTTTGTAATCGCGGAGGAGTGAGGGTGAAATCGCAAAAAAACTAAGGACAAAATCGCAAAAAAGAGAGTCAAAAATCGAAAAAAAAAGAGCCAAAAATCGAAAAAAAGTGAAGATAAAATTGCAAAAAAGTGGGTCAAAAATCGCAAAAAAAATTAGTGAGTGTAAATTTGTGAATAAGTGAGATAAGAATCGCGAAAAAATTAGTTAATATTTGCGGAAAAGTGAGTTTACAATTGTGGAAAAGTGAATTTAGAATCGCGGACAAGTGATAGTAAAATCTAAAATTTCTAAATGATGACGTCATCGATGACGTAAGTAGGTACAAAAAAATAAATAATTTGGTTGCACTGATTTTTTATATTAGTTTTAGGTAGTGCCACTGTAGGTGGTGCTATGGTGGGGTGCCGAATGGGAGTGCTAATTTTTGCTTTAGGGGTGCTTAGCACCCCCCTAGTTGCGCCTATGGCGGCTTCTCATGAGCGTAATTTGACATTTATGGCGTGACAGCGTACCTAAATGAAGAATTCTGATTCGTAAAAATCCCGCCATATTGGATACGCTACCCTCTGCCGCAGATACGCCAAAAGTTGAGCACAGTTCGCGTAGAAATTAAGTGTTTTATATACAAATTTGCACAATCAAAATTTAAAGAAATATTTCAACATTTAGAAAAAGAATATGGAGGCCTTGAACGTTTAGACTTGACATAACTAACTTGTCAAATAGTAGCAGGTGTCCATTCTAAACTCACATCCTTCAAGTCCTTGAGGTTTCCTCACACCTTAAGGAGGCCTTGAACGTTTAGAATTGACATAACTAAATTGTCAAATAGTAGCAGGTGTTTATTCTATACTCACAACCTTCAAGGAAGACCCATGATGCAGGGGTGCGTTGGAGATGCAGGGGTGCATTCAAGAACCAGGTGAGCCGTTGACCGAACACTCTAGTTCTGACTGCAGTGAAATTTAAACATATACCATGATATTATGACACTATGACACTGATATTTTGTTTTTTTACGCCATTATTTTTTTTTCCGCGGGGTTGGGGAAAACGGGACAATTTTGCGTCCCGCAGCGTTTTTCGGGGACATCGGGACGGAGATTTGAAATAAGGGACGGTCTCGTTGAAAACGGGACGTATGGTCACGTTATATATTGATTAATGAGACATGACTCAAGGCAGATAATTCTTTGAAGGTCAAATACTATGTAACACACAGATTGGATAGAGATGTTGGAAAAGGAGGTATTACTATTTTTATCAAACCACACTAAATGTAACATGAATAATAACTTGAACCAAAAATGCCAAGTCATAGAAACCAAAATTAAAAAAGTTACTATTGTCACGGCCTACTCTCCGCCAGATGTCATACTTTCTCCAAACAACATCCACAATGCCTTTGGAGAAATACAAGCTCCTTTCATCATCATCATCATCAATATAGCCTGTGGGTTTCATAGATTAATAATGTCAATAGGACACATTGGGGCATTGGGGGGCATTGCCCAATTTTTTAAATGTTGATGATTTACCTTTAAAATCAAGCATGCATTGAGATTTCTCTAGGAAATTTAAGAGTAAATAATTCCTGAAGTAGATAGGCCTGAAATCGAGTAAGGATGTTTCTGAAAACGCCTAAATGTATATAAGAATGTTTAACATTTGTACAGAGGAAGTTTTTCGTTGCGAAAGAGTGCGAATGGCCCAAGGCGGCGCGAGAATCAGCGCCATTTTGTTTACTTGCCAGAGATGTTATTTATTGCAAGGTTGATTACATTATGACGTCATCTGGGGGTTCCTCAACATAATGCAAATCTCCACAAGGTACCCCAGATCAGATGCGTCATCAAGTTACCCAATTAGGGTTCACCAAACTTAAGAATGGTACAGGCTTGGTCTGCAAGGTCTGCACGGAGTTCTGACGTCGAACCCAGCGGGCAAACTATTATTTCGATAATTTTCATTTGGCTTGGAAATAGATCTGATTTAGGTACGCTACTCAATGACCCAACTACTCGCTGTTGCTATAACAACCGTGATGAACATACTAATTCGCAACTTACGGCGAAACACGTGCCTGTATCATTCTTAAGTTTGGTGGACTCTACCAGACAACCTGAACTTTGATTTACTGAAAAATTTGCCTTTGGCGCCATTTACCTTACAAGTAGTGTATGCCCTATATCAAATTTGTCATGCCTATTCATAAATTTGACTTACGGCCCTGAGCAGACTGGGATAAATATGACAGGTTTTTTGAGAAGGATATAGGGAGGATATTGAGACCTATCAGGCATTTATCGATAAAATCCGTCAGGCAGCGGAAGAAGCTATCCCAAGAATCTCAGGGTCAAGAAAAAACGAATATACCCCGAAGCCAATTTGGTGGAATGAAGATTGTAACAGAACAACAGTTGAAAGACAGAAAGCGATGAGAATGTATTTGAGGTGCATGCACTGAAAGAAAATTCGGAATTATAATGAACAAATGTTTATTTCTGACAAATTTGGTTACAAATACCAAACCAGGGACCTCTTCTGTTTGTCTTGTTTATCAATGATATATCTAAATGTATTGAATACTCACAATTTTTACTTTATGCAGATGATTTAAAAATTTACAATTCAGTTCAAAAAGAAACAGACTGTCAACTTTTACAAAAAGATTTGAATGCTGTTGTATCATACTGTCTCAACAATGACTTAAAACTAAATATTAGTAAATGTAAGTGTTTAAGCATTTTTCGGAGTAAGACTCCTGTCATAACACAATACAGAATTAATGATTCAGCGTTGGTTCAGGAAATGTCTGATCTGGGAATACTCTTCTCTGAAAGTTTCTCGTTTGGTGGACACATTGATGCTTTGTGTGCGGATGGGATGAGGAAGTTGGGATTCGTACTGCGCTCCTGTGCAGACTTCAGAAACCCAAAGACTTACACACTACTTTTTAATGCATATGTAAGATCAAAACTGGAATATGCCAGTATAATATGGAACCCTACAACAATGTATCATAAAAACATGCTGGAGAAAATCCAAAAAAGGTTTCTGAGGTTTATGTTTTTTAGGAAGCATGGATTTTATCCTTGTTATCCTCGTCTCATCTCGTATAAATCCCAACTTGATGAATTTGGTATTGCAGAACTTAAGAGGCGTAGGGAGTTTAATGATGTATTGTTAATATTTAATCTAGTCAACCAAAGCCAAAGCGTAAAAGCAAAGAATATTATAGACTAACGTCTCTAGAAGAACCGTCCGGCGGCGAAAATATAAACCTGCGTGATGGCGCTAGTGTCCTAGTAAAATCAGTCGTTTCTGCGATTAAATTAATTTAAAACACTAAATGCACGCGTATTTGCTAGGCTGCGTTGCCAAGTTGTCTTTTGTATAACAAATTAAATGCCTGTGTTTTATATAGGTACTTATTATACATATACCTACCATAGAATAGGAATATTTTATAATTTAAAAAAAATAATAAATAGGTAAATAGTTATGTATTTTTGTGGGTAGTAATTTTCTGTTACTAATAAATAGAGGAATAAAACACAAAAATTGTTTCTGTCTGTCTGTCTGTGTGTCTACCTATGTCCGTTATAGACTTTGAAACTATCCAATCGATGTGCGTCAAACCAGTTTAATGTGTAATATGAAAGGCAATAATAATAAGAAGGTTTTAGACCGCTAATGACAGGTGTCAACTGTCAAATTGAAACAGTTGCAGATTGAACCATATCTTCACAACGGATTTTGCTGAAATTTAGCATACACTTCAAGTTCAGGTGATTAGATGATAATACATTTTAGATCACTAATGACAGGTGTCAACTGTCAAATGTGACAGGTGCAGATTTTTGAACCATTATTTCGCAACGGATTTTGCTGAAATTTTGCATACACTTTAAGTTCGGACGATAATACATTTTAGACCACTGATGACAGGCGTTAACTGTCAAATGTAACAGATGCAGATTTGTGAACCATTTCTTCGCAATAGATTTTGCTGAAATTTTGCATACAGTTTAAGTTCGGATGATAATACAATTTGGAATACTCAACACTCAAATGTAATTTTTGATAGCTGTCAAAATATGACAGGTCGAGAGGTGAACAGGTTGTCAGGACTACCCCCGTCTTTGAAAATTTGCTTTTTTCGACAAATAGACAAATTTCAAAAATAAATAACCCATAATTTTGCACACCGATTTTCAAAATTTGCACACTTTTCTAGGGAAAGTTATATCGTATCAAAAATTTGCATAACCCCACCCGTTTTTAAAAAAATTGATAGACCCCTATGCTACTCGTTTCATCTAATTTTGGACAATTTTGCACACCTATTTTCAAAATTTGCACACTCTTCTGGGAAAAGTTATGAGGTGTGATAAATGTGCACTTTTTTCCCCGTTTATCTGAAACTTGAAAAATTCTTATGCTACTCGCTTCGGCTAATTTTGCACACCTTATTTTTAATTTTACACATTCCTCTGGGAGTTGAATGTTGTATTAATTTGCACGTTTTCCCCTGTTTGTCAAAAAATTGAAAAACCCTTGCTATTGGGTTCACTCAATTTTGTACGTTTATTTTCAACCCGAATTGAGTAACATAAAAAATTTTAATTTTCTCAAAAAACCGACGGAAAAGTGCACATTTTGCAAAATTTGAAAATAGGTGTGCAAAGTTGTGCAAAATTAGGTGAACCTAGTAGCATAAGGATTTTTCAACTTTTTGAAAAACGAGGGGGGGGGGAGAGTGGGGAGACAAGCATAGGATCTTTTAATTTTTCGACAAACGGGGGGGAAAGTGCAAATTTTTAATGCCTTAATAACTTTCCCCAGAAACGTGCGCAAAATTGGCCAAAGCGAGTAGCATAAGCGCAACTAGGCTCCAAATTTGAGGAGTGTTGCAGCACCATTTTTTGTTTTTTTTTTTTTTTTTGGAGTTTGATGGAAAGAAAATGAGACGCGTGAAAAGTTGGTTTCACGAGGGTTTGTACTTACGTCATCATTTGCCTTTTTTTTAAAAAAATTGATTTTTTTATGTCTGAAATTTCAAACAAACATATAGTTTGTTTCACGGCACGCAAGTTTTTACTTACGTCATCGATGACGTCATAACTTAGAGAAAAAGTTATGTCATAGATTAATTCATGGAGCACCTTCGGAATTATTGTTTTGTAATACATTTTTTAACTTAGAAGAGAATTTATTCAGTTATCCGAAAATATATAAATAAAATTTCTCCTAGAGTGATTTTTCACTGTAAACTTTTGAAATTTTCCTTCTGCCAGTTTTCCAGAAAAAATTTAAAATTAAAAAAATGAATTTTGGGTAAAAGTTAGTTTTCCAGAATTTCTTCTCGAGTGATTTTTTACTGGAAAATTTCAAAATTTTTCTTCTGCTAGTTTTCCAAAAAAAAAAAAATGTGAGAGGATGAATTTTCCTTAATTTTACTTGAAAAAGTCGATTTTCCAAGTGATTTCTCACTGGAAAATTTCGAAATTTTCCTATAATGAGCTCCTTATTTTCTTCTTTCTCTTGGAAAAATTTCACAACTTTTGCTTTATTAGTTTTCCAGAAATAAATTGAAATGTGAGAGGATGAATTTTCCTTAATTTTGCTTAAATAAGTCAATTTTCCAGAATTTTTCCTGAAGTGATTTTTTACTGGAAAATTTTGAAATTTTGTTTTAATGAGATCCTCACTTTCCTCTTTTTCTGAAAAATTTCCACAATTATTCTTTTGCCAGTTTTCTAGAAAAACAATAAAATGTAAGAAAATGAATTTTGCTTAAAAAAGTCAATTTTTCCTTAGTTATTGCATTTTCGAAAAACTCATAATTTTCGTAATTCCCCCATAACTTTTTCGGAATTTTCCCATAACTTCAAAAATCATAATTTTTTCGTAATTCCCGTAATTTTTTGTACTTATTTTTAATTCTCCTAATTTTTTAAAAAACTTCGTTATTTTTAAATTCTCCCCAAGTTTTGTAATTTTCATAATTTCAAAAATTCGCGATTTTCATAATTCCTATAATTTTTGTAATTCTCTTTATTTTTATAATTCCAGTAATTTTTCGTAATTCCTGCAATTTTCCGTAACTTTTCAAAAATTGCGAAAAAGTGAGTGTCAAAATTGCTGGAAAGTGACGTTGGAATTACGAAAAATAGAAGTAAAAATTACGGAAAAATAAGGTTGGAAATGTTGGAATTAGGCAATTCAACGACCTGTCCAAATGGCATCTGGTTGGCAAACAATAAACAAAACACATATGTTTTTTTTTTGGCAGGATTAAGCCTAGTACTCATAATTTGCTCTTTTTTGACATTGCATCGACAATTTGACGTTGAAAAAAGAGCGAATTTCGCTTTTATGAGTACCAGGCTTTATCAATACACGGGACGAGTTCTCAAATCTGACACTTTTCTGACATCGTTGACATGTAAAAACCCGTATTCTAACCTCATAAAAATTTCAAAATGCCGGCTGGTTGGCAAAAGTCACGTGGTTTGGATTCCCTAATTGCGAAAAAGTTGAGTAAAAATGGCGGAAAAGCAAGGTTATAATCGAGAAAAAAATGAGGTTATAAATACGAAAAACAAAAGTAAAGATTATGGAAAAATTAGGTTGAAATTGCGGCAATGTGAGGCGAAAATCGCGGAAAAGTGAGGTTATACTTATTGAAAAATCAGGCAAGAATAACGAAAAAGTGAGGCAAAATTCGCGGAAAATTTTGTTGAAATTGCGAGAAAGTGAGTTTGGACTTTGAAATTGTGGAAAAGTGAAGGTTAAATTGCGAAAAAAAATTGTTGAAAGCCGTTATTTTTCAAATAAATTTCCTTATTTTTATAATTTTTCCTTAGTTTTTGCAATTTTCGCAAAACTCCTAATTTTCGTAATTCCCATAACTTTTTCCTAATTTTCTTAATTTTTCGTAACTTTCCAAAATTCCCGTAATTTTTGAATAATTCCTGTTGTTTCTCAGATTTTCGTAGTTTTTTAATTTCTGTAATTTCTCAAAATATTCAGTTACCTACTTATTTTATAATTCCCCCTAAGTTTTTGTTACTTTCAAAAATTCGTAATTCTCGTAATTTTCAAAAATTTTTTATTGTGAATTTTCATTATTTCCGTAATTTCTCAGATAATTCTCCCTATTTCTATAATTCTTCATTAGTCATTGCAATTCTTGGAAAACTCGTAATTTTCGTAATTCCCGTAACTTTTTCATAAATCCCGTAACTTACCAAAAATTATCGTAATTTTTTCGCAATTCTCGTGATTTTTCCTTATCTCTTCCAATCTTTATATTTCCTGTAGTTCCTCAAATTTTCGTAATTTTGTAATTCCCGTATTTTTTTTTTCTTGGAATTTTCGAAAATTCTTAAATTCCCGTCATTTTTCAAAAAGTTCTCGTTAATTTCATAATTCCCCCTTAGTTTTTGCAATTTTCGGAAAATTCGTGAATCCTGTAACTTTTTGTAATTCTTGATATTTTCGTAATTTTTTGAAAATTGTCACAATTTTTTTAATTCTCGTGATTTTTTCGTATTTTTCATAATTTTTGAATAATTCCTGTAGTTTTCAGATTTCCGTAATTTTTTAATTCCTGTAATTTCTCAGAAAACTCCGTTATTTTCATAATTTTGAAATTATATTAGTCTCGTAATTTTCGTATTTTATTTTGGGAATTTTCGAAATCTTGTAATTCCTGTCATTTCTCAGATAATTCTCGTTATTTTCCTAATACCCCCTTAGTTTTTACAATTTTCGAAAAACTCGAAATTTTCGTAATTTCCATTACATATTTTCGTAATTTTTTAATTTTCGTAATTTCTCAAAAAAAATTTCGTTAGTTTTATAATTTTCTTTAAGTTTTTGAAATTTTCGAAAATTGGAAATTTCCGTATTTTTTTTGGGGGATTTTCGAAATTTTTTAATTCGTGTCATTTCTGAGATAATTCTTGTTATTTTCTAATTCCCCGTTATTTTTTTCAATTTTTGGAAAACTTGGTAATTTTCGTTATTCCCGCAATTTTTCGCGCTTTTTCCAGTAATTATTTATATTTTCAATTTTTTAATTTTCAATTTTCCTAATTTCCAAAAAAATTCGGAATTTTCTAATTTTCCCTAAGTTATTGTAATTTTCGTAATTTCAAAAAATTGTGATTTCCGTTATTTTGGGAATTACCGTAATTCACGTAATTTTGAAATGACTTTGTAATTCTTTTCCGTAATATTTCGTAATACCCGTAATTTTTGTAATTTTCGTAGTTTTTTGTATTTTTCTCAATTCCCGTAATTTTCATAATTTCTCATAATTCCCGCAAATTTTCGTCATTTCCGTCATTTTACTAGGTTCCGTAAATTTTTAAAATTCCCATTATTTTTCGTAATTCCCGTAATTTGTCTTGTTAGTTTTCGTAACTTTTCAAAAATTAGTAATATTTAAATAATTGCCGTAATTTTGGAGTGACTTCGTAATTCTTTTGCGTAATATTTGGCAATTCCCATAATTTTTGTAATTTCCGCAATTTTTTGTTATTCCGTGATTCTCGTAATGTTCCGTAATTCTCGTAAATGTTTGCAACTCTCTCTAATTTTTCATATTTTACGTAATTTTTCGTAACTTTTCAAAAATTATCGTTATTTTCGTAATTTTGAAATGAGGAAAAATGAGGATAAAATCGTGGAAAGTGATGATAAAATCACAAAAAAAAGAGTCAAAAATCGCAAGAAAAATATGAGTCAAAAATTTCAAAAAGAGTGAATTTAAACTAGCGGAAAAGTAAGATGAGACTCACGGAAAAATGAGGATAAAGTCACGAAAAGTAAGGATAAAATCGCGGAGAATGAAATATGAATCGCGGAAAAGTGAGGATAACATCGCAAAAAAAAGTGAGACAAGAATCGCGGAAAAATGAGATTATATTTACAGAAAAGTCGGTTTACAATCGTGAAAAAGTGGATTTAGAATTGCGGTAAGTGATGGTAAAATTGCAAAAAAATGAGTCAAAAATAAAAAAAAAAAATATTTTTCAAAAATCACAAAAAAAGTGAGGTCAAATTAGCGGAAAAGTGGAGATAAAATCGCGGAAAGTAGGGGAACAATCGCGGGAAAATGAGGATGAAATAGCAGAAAAATAAGTTTGTAATCGCCGAGGAGTGAGAGCCAAAAATCGCAAAAAAGTGAAAACAAAATTGCAAAAAAGTGGGTCAAAAATCACAAAAAAAATGAGTCAAAAATTTCAAAAAAAGTGAGTGTGAATTTGTGAAAAAGTGAGATAAGAATCGCGAAAAAATGAGGTAATATTTGCGGAAAAGTGGGTTTACAATCGCGGAAAGGTGATAGTAAAATCTAAGATTTCTAAATTATGACGTCATCAAATTGGATTTTTCAATGAATAATAAATTGGAAGCATCTTTCCTACATAAAATTATTGAATTTGACATTTATCAAAAAATCCAAACAACCAGCACCTTGTTTTACAGGTAATGAAATGTCTTGTCAGTTTCTTGAAAGTATGTCGTGGTCAGTAATGCTTTTTGCTAAAAATGTAACAAAATACAGAAAAAAAAGAGGGCTGCATCGATCCCTTGAAAAATATAGATGAGGCGGCCAATCGGGCTACCTCAGTTGTTCCAATTTTACCATTAATATCAATGTAAATAACTAAAAATACAAACATTTTTGACGTTCGCTCTCAAAATTTGATGTTTCATTTTTAACACTAGTGCTATAAAGACTTTATGGCACTAGTGCGATAAAGTAACATTTTTAATGCTACGGGGGGTGTTAAAATAGCTATTTATACAATAAGTTACGAAATGAGCGTCTTTTAGGCACGAGACGTGAAAATTGTCCAACGAGGCAAAGCCGAGTTGGACAACACGTCGAGTGACTAAAAGAAATCGTTTCGTAACGTATTGTATACAAGATTTTTTCTACTGGCATTTTATAATAGAAAAACACAATTTTATTTCATGTGAATAAGTCGATTATACGCCCAAAATCTTTGTTACCTGCTTTTGCTTGACACCTGACACCTTTCATACGATTTTTTTTTCAAGATTTGACATCAATAATTAAAATCCTAGAAAGTAGGTAATAACACAAAGTTCTGTTTTGGGTAACCCAAACGTTCAATTCCATAATTACATTTTTAATATTCATAATAAATACAAAACAAAATTCAAATTTGTATCTAGTGTGTTTTTTATTTCTGAATAATGAATGACACTTTTAGGCACTAGTGCTTAAAAATTACTTTTTCTACTGACGTTTCATAATAGCAACTTTTCGATTGTCATTTCAGTTTTGAAACGACATTCTTTTAGGCACCGAGTGCGTGAAAGTTACTTTTAGGCACTCAGTGCGTAAAAGTGACTTTTGAATGCGTAAAAGTGACTTATGAGTGCGTAAAAGTAATTTTTAAGCACTAGTGCCTAAAAGTGTCATTCATTATTCAGAAATAAAAAACACACTAAACACATATTTGAATTTTGTTTTGTATTTATTATGAATATTGAAAATGGAATTACTGAATTGAACGTTTGGGTTACTCAAAACAGAAGTTTGTGTTATTACCTACTTTCTAGGATTTTAATTATTGATGTCGAATTTTGAAAAGAAAATCGCATGAAAAGTGTCAGGTGTCAAGTAAAAGCAGGTAACAAAGATTTTGGGTGTAATCGACTTATTCACATGAAATAAAATTGTGTTTTTTTATTATAAAATGCCAGTAGAAAAAATCTTGTATACAATACGTTACGAAACGATGTCTTTTAGTCACTCGACGTGTTGTCCAACTCGGCTTTGCCTCGTTGGACAATTTTCACGTCGCGTGCCTAAAAGACGCTCATTTCGTAACTTATTGTATAAATAGCTATTTACGTACTCAAAAGTCACTTTTACGCATTCAAAAGTCACTTTTACGCACTGAGTGCCTAAAAGTAACTTTTACGCATTCAGTGCTTAAAAGAATGTCGTTTTAAAACTAAAATGACAATCGAAAAGTTGCTATTATGAAACGTCAGTAGAAAAATTGCATTTTTGACACGTTTGTAGAAAAAGTTTTTTTTTTTTAAGATAAAAGTCAAAATGACATTAAGTTGGCAATGCAATGGAAAATTGTCAATGCTTTCAAATTTTTTATGTAGAAAAGGCTTGTGTTGCCAACATAGTTATTGAATTTTTGACTTGGGGAATTATCTTTAAAAAAAAACATACTTTAACTTTCCCCAGAAAAGTGTGCAAAATTTGAAAATAGGCATGCGAAATTGTGCAAATTTAGGTGAACCAAGTAGCATAGGAATTTTTCAAGTTTTAGACAAACAAGGGGGAACGGTCAAATTTGCCCCTAGTTTAAAAAAATGCTCTAGTTTTCGTTGTGTTGTGTGCAAAATTATTATGGTTTAGGTATTTATTTTTGAAATTTGTTTAATACAGGCGGAAACTTGACCGACCCCAAAATTTACTTGTTGGTAAATAAACCGATCTACTGGAAAATAAATAAATAATTCATAATTCGAAATTAAACATAAATTTCTAAGTGGCAAATTTGCCAAATATACTGAAAAAAAAAACCTAAAGAAAATGATAGAATAGCATCCATCTATGATATTCGTTGGTAAATTATCAAATATGTTAGAAAATATATGCTTAACTTCCTAATTCCTTTTGGCACGCGTCTGTCTCCCTATGCACGCAAAGCAAATATTTCACTTTAATAACTTCATTCAGAGAAGCAGACACGGATGCTGGCTCGCTGGCTGGACGCTGAATCAACAGTACTGACAACTCGGCAACAGTGGGCAATAGACTCGAGCCAGCGTCCACACCGGCAAAAGCCGGCGTCCATCGAGGTATCAAAAATCAGAATACGGACGAGACTTCTAGAGACGTTAGTCTATAATATTCTTTGGTAAAAGCTACTGTACCTGATTTACTTCATAAGATATGTTTTAATGTACCAGATATAAGGCTGAGGCGGAGAGATAATATTTTTAAGATTTCTAACCCTAACTCTGTTTCTCTTTTGAATAGATGTTTGCATGGTGTTAATGTGTTTGTTACAGAATTTCCCGATTTTGATATTTTTGTTGATGGAAGGGGAAAACTACTAATGTGTTTTTATTAAGTAGGTTTATTTTATATTATTTTAAATGTTTACTGTGCATAATTTTAAGGATTCAATGTTAATCTGTTTTTATGTGCAGTTTAAATAAAATTCTTTTTTATTTATTTAATATTATAATTAATAAGCATTGGTAAGAAATACATTAAATTGGTAATTAAAAATATGACTGTTAAAAATAGTTATTTATAAAATACAAATGATTTATTAGGACTCATTTTCTTATATGAAACAATGTTTCTTAATAATGAACAAAATATTTCTTACATTGATTTACAAGGGTTTTATAAATATAATTTATTAACAGAATGTTCTGGTTTAGTAATTATAAACAAATGATAACTATAGATTAATAAATATATAATGTTCCATTTCAACATAATTTAGTTGAAATTTCAACTTGTTCCTTGGTTTCTAATAATAAATCCTTATTTTCCATACATAAATTATGATATCAGTAAACAAACGTTGGTACACCCGCCACCGTCCACTGTCTATCGCCCATATTTGTGTCCTATTCGTTCTTTTGGCTTCGAGGCGTGAAAGAAGAAACACCTTGACCTATGTTCTCTCTTATCTGTTCCACCGACTCCCTGCTTTTGCATTATTCTGGCGTGCTTCGGTGAAATAGAAAGTTAACTCTTAGGTCTTTGCTCTCAACTTATGAATGATATTATCCCAAATCTGTGTGGCGGAACACGACAATGTCGAATTAGAACGATTTTTGAAAACGTGCTATGCTAAAGTTGTTTTATAAAACTGCAAACCTAATAATATTTTCTGGAGAAGCGCCAGTTAATTAATAGGAATCAAGCAATTTTGTATTTACCTTTTTTTCCTATTACCCCTGAGAAGATAATCGAGGTATACCTAGTTCGTTATTACATTCACAGGTCGCCGCATGCATATCCGCCATGTTGTTATGGGCTGTTTTTTAGTGCCTTTCAGTACCTACCTAAGTTTATAATATTTTTTTAGTTTTCCATGAGACTTTTGATAGGTTATTTGTCAGTATTTTTTTCTTCTATGCCAAAGAAATAAATTTGTTCTAAAGCTAGAGCACCCATAATAATCATCCTAACTTGTATGGTTAGGTCTGTTCTGCAGTTTTCTTATAGTTTTTGTAGACTTAGAACTCGCAGAAAATTTTCCCAATGTTTCGTTTCGTTGGTAAACCTACATATTTTGTTTTTTTGGTTTGATATGTTATTTTTCTTTTTATAAATTTAAGTTAGGATTATATTTTTTTCAACAAAATGATGTAACCTATGTGAGAATCTAGCCTACCGAAGAAAAATAAATTTAAAAAAAGATTGGTTTGTATTTAATTATTTCAGAGTGCCCTATTCCCAGGAACAAACATCTGGCCCAGATTCGATCTAAAAGAATACCCTACCTGACATCTGAAAGCAAGCAATTATCATCTCACCTTACAAGGGTGGAGATAAATACGACCCCACCAACTACCGGCCAATCAGCCTTACATGCACCTTATGTAAAGCAATGGGAAACTACAGCATTCATCCTAGAAAACAACATAATTCCAGAATCACAGCACAGCTTTTCACCAAAGAGATCGACCACAGCATATCTGATCTCCTTGCGTTGACAAATGGTCTAGAGCTTTGGATGAAAGAAAACTGATGGGTGTATTTTACCTTAATTTCCAAAAAGCCTTTGATACAGTTCCACACAAACAACTATGTTACAAGCTGAATTACTTCGGAATAAGAGAGAACTATTTTCGGTGGAGCAACTCCTTTCCAAAGCATAGAAAATTTCATGTTAGAGCAAACGGAACATACTCTGACCGTCATTCAGCGGAGTTCATCAAAGCTCGGTGTTAGCCTCACTGTTCTTTATAATTTACATCTCGGTTTCAACTCCCCTTATTGAAACAAACGTCGAGTCATTCGCAGACGACAAAAAACTTTACTGCAACCCACTGACGCAAGTCCAGCATTTAAAAAATAACATAAACACGATACAAACGTCGACAAACACCTGGCAGCTAAAGCTAAATGAAAGTAAGTATACAGGGTGTCCCAAATTCGAGGGTGACAATTGAGATATCAGAAACTATAAGAGATACGAGGTCGGATAAATTATGGCAAAGTTGCGCAATTTTATGACTAATAAAATGTCGTTTTGAAATTTGAAAAATTCCGAATACTTCTGAAGATATTCGGAAAAAACCGAAATTTTACAAAATAATTTTGATTTTTTCCTCAGTCTATTTGAAGAGCAATTTCAAAGTAAACAATGACACTTGATCATTGTCACTTTTTCCCCTTTACAGGATGTTGCTACCAAATTTCAGATCGAAGTTCGTCTTTGCGCCACCATCATCAACTTCATTTATTTAAATACGGACCTGGAGAGAGGAGGATTTTGGTAGGAAATTACTAGGAAGTAAAAAAAAATGTTCGAATAAATGCGATACGTCATAGGTTTTGGGACATCAGAAGCTCTTGAAATCCGAAATAAAAAATCCAGGTCCGTATTTGAAAAAATGAAATTGATAATGGGGCCCAAAGACGAAACGCTGAATCTGAAATTTGGTGGCAACATGTTGCAAAGGGGAAAAAGTGACAACGATGAAGTAACATTTATTTTGAAATTGCTTTTCACATAGACTCAGGCAAAAAGAAAAATGATTTCGCAAAATTTCGGTTTTTTCCGAATATCTTCGGAAGTATTCTGAATTTTTCAAATTTCAAAACGGCATTTAATTGGTCATAAAATTGCGCAACTTTGCGATACTTTAACCGATCTCGTATCTCTTATAGTTTCCAATATCTCAATGGTCACCCTTGAATTTGGGACACCCTGTACAGTTCTACATTTTTTTTTTTTTTTTTTTTTTTGGCTTTGAGCATAGCTCACTTAGCCACGAAAACATAATTCAAAAGTTCAAACTTTAGCTAACCATTCACCCAACGATATACAGATAAAAAAAAAAAGGAAGGAATCTAGCAAAAAGGATAAACAAATGGACACACGCTTCTCGTCCTGGGGTCTATGCAGGACATTTTTAAACTTTAACAAAACACAGGTGAACCCGGTTAGGAAGGATGTAACATATAAGGAAAAAAAACATAGGAATCGAAACAATCTCTAATTATCTTTCAAATAAGGACTTTACATAATTTTAAGTAATTAATAAATATATTTTCCAAGTTATCATCTGATAAAATAAGCTTAATTAAACCCTTGTGGTTCATAGGTATGAGATGGAGTTTTTCCAATTCTCTTCTTAAGAATGAAGTTGCCAATTCATTGTGTCTACAACTAAATAATCTATGATTCAAATCATCTTCAGATTGGTTATCACAAAAGCATCGCGTGTTCTCGCATAACTTAAGCTTATACATGTGTTTATTAAAATTTCCATGCCCAACTAAAAATCTGAAATAGGAAACAAACACATTTCTGGAGAGTTTAAAACGTTCCATTAGTGGCTTTTTATTCAATCTAGGATAAAAGGAGTTATACAAATTAGGGGAGTTAACTGCCATTGCAATATAATTACTGCGCCAAACTTCCCAAGATCTTTTTTTGATTATTTCGAAAAAGTCCGAATATGGAGTAATTTCCAGGATCTCTTCTGATACGATCGCCTCTCTTGCTGCATTGTCAACCAATTCGTTGCCTTTGAGACCTGTATGTCCCTTAACCCATACAAACTTGACAGAAATATTTTTAGAGCACAAAACAGAGAATACCTCCAATACTTTGGCTATAATAAGATTCTTACAATTCATCGCATTTTTGAGAGACTTCAAAACTGACTGAGAATCAGAGAGAACAATAGCTTTGAAAATATTTCCCTTTCACAATATATGATCTAATGCTTTCAATATTGCTAGTGCTTCGGCAGTGAAGATAGATGCATTATTTTCACATTTGTATTTTTTAACATAATTCAATTCAGGTATAGCAATTGCACATCCTACTCCTGAACTATTTTTAGCCCCATCGGTATATATTTGAAGATAATTTTCATTCTTGCTTAAGACTTCCCTTAAATGGATAGAATTTACTGAGGGCAACTCCGAAAAATTCGGAAATATAATTTCAGGTTTGAGATATATCAAATCAGATGGAAATTGAAATAGTATATATTTGTCTTGTTTTGTTATAATGTTTTGAAATTCTGATGTATTTACAAATGCATCCGCTAAAACAGGACTTTTCTTATTTCTCCAGTATGACTGAGTTAGATTAGAAATATTCAAGATAGAAATTTTATTAAGCAACGAGTTATGTACGTATTGAACATTTTTAAGAATAAATTTTTCTGCTAGAATTTTTCGTCTTATTTCTAATGGAACTTCATTACATTCAGAAAGTAGAGCCTGGATTGGGGTAGAGCTAAAAGCACCTGTTACAAGTCTTAGAGCTTTGTATTGCAGCCTATCGACTTTAACAAGTCGGGATTTGCAAGCAGAACCATAAAACATAGCGCCAATATCCAAAATTGATCTTGGAAACGCTTTATATAACATTAAGCAAACTTGGGGATCGGATCCCCATGACCTAGATATTACTGCTCTCATAATATTAAGACTTTTTTCGGCCTTCTCAGTTATATAGGTAATATGTTCTTTCCAAGCCAATTTTTGATCCAACAAAACTCCCAAATACTTAAATGTTTAAACCCATGGGATAACACAGTTGTTAAGTGTAATTGTTGATGTTTTCTGTAAACGATGCCTAGTAAAAACCATCATTGCTGATTTTTTATTTGAAATATTGAAGCCATTGCTGGGAAAATATTGATTGCAAACATACATAATATGTTTTAGGTTGGTTAAGCATGCATGCATGCTTTTTTGCTTGGTATAGATACAAAAATCATCAGCGTATTGTAACTGAGAAGCATTTAACCCCATTGAATGAAAATCCGTTGTGTACATATTAAAAAGTAATGGGCTTAATACTGAACCTTGGGGGATGCCAGATGAGACAATTCTGGTTTCGCTAGTATCATTACCTATTCTAATGGATACGCCTCGATTGATATATAATCTCACTATATTATTAGCATTTGCTCTAGGCACATCAAATTGTACTAGTTTATCTATAAGGATTTCAAGATTGACATTTTCATATGCACTGGATATATCCAAAAATATAGCCGCCAAATAATCATTATCAGAAAATGTGTTCTGTACATCAGTAACTAAATGTGCCAGACAATCATTTACGCCGCTACCTCGCCTAAATCCGAACTGATGGGAAGGAAGTAATTTTTTAGATTCGCACCACCACTCTAAACGATATTTGATTATTCTTTCCAGAGTTTTTAACATACATGATGTGAGCGAAATTGGCCTAAACTCGTCAGTTTTACCTGGTTTGCATATTGGTACCACCAGTGCATTTTTGATTTTCGAAATATCATCACCTCTACACATAATATTATTGAATGCGTCTATTAACAACTGCATAGCATGGAGGGGTAAATGCTCTAACATACTATAAGTGATTCCGTCCGTACCTGGGCTAGTGTCTTTATGTTTTCTGACGTTATTGATGAATTCTGATATAGAAATAGGTCGTGATAAAAAATGATCGCTTGACGCATTCATTGGTGGAATATCGCGTGACACAAAATCAGGTGCTATTTTATTCAACAAAATATTGGCTGATTCCTGGGAAATTGTGTTGCTTATATGTGTATTTAAACCACCCTTTATCAAATTAACTCTATTCCAAATTTTGGAAGGAGGGCTCTGGGCGTTCAAACTACTACAAAAATTAGCCCAACTTTGTTTGGATTTTCTTTTATAGGTAAGCTTACACTTAGCTGTTAAATTATTACACTGAATGTAGTTTTGGAGATTGGAATTATTACGAAATTTTTTAAACATTTCTTTCCGACTGTTGGATAAAATTTGGCATTCCTCGTCCCACCATGGTACAAAGGGTTTTTTATTTTGAAAAACTCTTTTAGGAAAAAGTTGGTCGGCAGTTTCACCAATAACATTGATTAATATTGAAATAATTTCATTTGCCTTGTCCGGTACTTCCCTAAGGTTACTAATTTTGTCCTCTATGCATTGACCAAAGGAAACCCAGTTGGCATTTTTGAGTTTCCACCCAACTAAATTATGTGACTGCGCAAGATTACTTTTATTATTCAATGTCAATTTAACAGGAAAATGATCTGAGCCATAGGAATCTTGTAAAACTTCCCAAGACGAGATATTACTGATGTTTGAGGAAATAATAGTTATGTCTAAAGCGGAACTACTTGTGGCTCCTATTCTGGTATGCTTCCCTTCATTCCTTATTAATAAATTGGGAAAATTGTCTAATGCATTTATTATTGTGTTCCCCGGTGCATCATTAATATTACAACCCCATAAAGTATTGTGGGCGTTGAAATCACCCCCAATTATAGAAAAGGACTTTACAGAAGAAAAAATTTTACAGTAGTCCGAAACACTTATTGCCACATTTGGTGGTCTATAAATAGACACAACAGATATTAACGTATTATGGATAGATATGTCTATACCACATAGTTCAATATTGATATTATCGAACTTTGGGAATTTGATATTAGAAAAGGAAATTGATTTTTTAATTAGTATAGCCACACCGCCTTTACCATTAATTCTATCTTTTCTTATAATATTAAAACCTTTAAGACTAATTTTGTACTCTGGTTTATACCAAGTTTCACTTAAAAGGGCAATATCAAAATTAGTATCTTGTAATAAGTTTTTTAACAAATTATGGTTTGAATACGCAGATCTAGCATTCCAGTGAATTACAGTTAGTTGTTGTGTGAAGGCTGCCATTGTTGAAAGATATTTTTGAGGGTATTATTGATTATATAGCCTATATTTTCTATTATATTTGATACATCAGGAGATTTCTCACCCCTGATTGAATTATTTATTTGACAAGTTAAATCTTCAATTATTTTATCCTTTAGACCTTCAAAAGTATTTTTAGTGTTTATCTGATGAGACTCAATCCAAGGTGCACCTGTATAGGAACAATCAAATTCTCTGCTAACGGGTTCAAAAGAAGGACTTCTATCACTGACTTTCCGTTTTTTATAATTTTCATATACACTGGAAGAGGGAATAGACTTGCTGGAATGTGGATGGGCTACAAATGTCGTTTTTGAATTTGGGGGATTAGATTGATTTCTATAGTTCGGTGGTAATTCAGGAAAATCGGTTTTTGAAGACAATGGAGCAAATTTATTTTTCGAAACAAGGCTTGCATAAGAAGGGTTATCTACAATTTTTTCGGCTTCTTTAAAGGATACATTAAGATTTGCCATCGCCTGCTTAATTTTAACCTGATTGTTATATTTAGGACATTTTTTACTAGTAGAAATATGAGAATTATCTTTACAATGAACACAAAAAATTTCACAATCAGTACACAGTCCCTCGTCATTTAATATTTTAGAACAGGTTTTGCATCGTTTTTTGCTTTTACACTGGGAAGCAGTGTGACCAAAATTTAAACAATTATAACATTGAGTGACCGGGGAGTACCAAGTATCAACTTCGTATCTCAATCGGTACATATAAACAAATTGTGGCAGGACTAAATTATCGAAAGTTACAATAATCTGTTGTCTAGGAACTTTTACTTTATTGCCATCCTTATCGAGAACAAATTTAAATCTCCTCTGCACTGCCTTAATTGGAACTGACGACTTCAAAATTTTCAAAATTTCTTCCTCTGAGAAAGATGTATCAACATTACGGATAAGGCCTTTTTTTTGAGTAAGATGAGAGGGAATATATGCAATAAGATTGTTACTTTCAAATACCTGATTTTCAACTATTTTGTTGGCACCTATAGCGGATTTACACATAATCTGGACCCTATTTCGACCAACTGTGTGCAAGAAATCAATATTATTTTCATCGCCATTCAGATTGAATAATTTTTCACCAATTTTGAGAGGATGCAATCTACCAAAATTTAAATATTTATGCTCCACAAAAACTGAAAATGGACCGTTACTATTTGTTTTATATCTATTTTTCAAATCAATTCTATTTAATCTATCTGAAATCTGTTTATCATGTTGAGTTTGAGAATTAATATTATTTTCTATGGACTCATCTTCATTTATCATCATATCATTGTATGTGAGATCGACTACTTTAATATTATTTTTATCAGGGGGTGGTTTACCCTCTTTATGATTATTGCCCCCCGCCATGATTAAGACATGAACGGAGAGCAATTAAATTATCAAATAAAATATAGTAATAGGAAAAGATACAACTCACAGAAAATATCCTTCAATAAATACCAAATATTTAAGGAATGCTGCAAACGCACTAAAAACCAAGGTCGGTAAGAGCACAGGTCCGAAAACTATCGTATCTGAAACCGAACTGCAGTTCTACATATTGGTCGAAATAACCCAAAAAACCACTACAGTATCAAAAAAACAATGCTGAGCTAAGGAAAGTATCAGAATACAAAGACCTTGGTATTTACATCACAAATGATCTCAAATGGGAAACATACACATCCAAAACTGTTAAAAAAAAGTCAATCAGCTCATTTACCTAATAACGAGACAAGCATTCGAAAACAAGTCTATTAACATGATTAAAAAACTGTACATAACTTACATCAGACCAAAACTGGAATATGGCTACAATGTTTGGTGCCCCTACTATATTAAGGACATTGAACTTCTGGAACTCGTTCAACGCAGAATAACCAAAATTCCATCAGAACTTCGCAACGTACCATACGAATTGAGACTACAGAGATATTCAACCTTACAACACCAAAGAAAAGAAGAGAAAGAGGGGACCTGTTTGAAACCTATAAAATTCTAAATGTTTTCTACTCTCTAGTGCTCAGAATGGAAGAAATGTTTCTTAACAATCAAAAAAACCTTAGGGGACATCAACAAAAGCTGAGAAAGGAAAAAAGGAAAAATCTGCTCTTCTCGGAAGGAAAAACTTTTTTAAGTAATAGAGTGGTATACATATGGAACTTACTGAGTGCGGAAACTATAAGTGCATCTACCAAAAACAGCTTCAAAAACAAACTAGATAAAAATTCAACAAGTCTCCTCAACACACTAGAACATTACCTGTAACGAAATGAAAAAGTGTTATCAAAATTTTTAGAGACTGTCGAACAATCACAAGCGATAAATTTATCGGTGTCTCATCGCTCAATAAATAATAATAATGTCATTTTTTGAAGCTTGACTTTTTTCCAAATGACATTATACCTCACATCTTTGTTAATTTCAATCCGATCTTAAGGTAATTAGGTTTGAGATGAAACTAATTGAATCCTTTACACATTTCTATCGAGTTATTTCAATGTAGCTTCAATAGTTTTACAGCTGTAAAGCTTTAAAGGCTTTCGACTTTGATTTTCTTCAAGGTAAATGAGTATATAAAAGCAAATTTTTCGTTTTTTTTTTCTTAAATTTCAATCCTTTCTTCATCCACTTGCAAAATTTCAAGCCAATTCTTCAAACGCTTTCCTCAAAAAAAGAAATTAAAACATCTTTCAATGTTGAAGCTTGATTTTTTTTCCAAAATAACAATGAACCCCATTTTACCTCACATCCTCATTAATTTCAATCCAATCGTAACGTAATTAGGCTTGAAATAAAGTCAATGGAATCCTCTACAAATCCTTAGTGGATAATTTCAATGCAGCTTGAATGGTTTTTAGCTGTTCAAGCTTTCAAGTTTTTTTCGAGGTATTTTAACTTTGATTTTGAACAAGGTCTATGGAATAAATTACCCCCCAATTTGTGCAAACAATTTCTTAAACTTTCCGCAAATTCTTCCAAAGTCCCCAAAAATTCCTCCAAACTACTCGCAAATTCCTTGCAAATGCCTGTTTCAAATTCCCTTGAAATTCTCAAAATTCTTCATGATAAAAAATGTATTTTGCTATTTTTATTACGCTAGTGTAAAAACCAATAAATTTCCCATAAATTCCTTCGAATTCCCCAAAAATTTCTCTAAATTCCTAAAAGTTTTGGCAAAGAATTCTTAGGTGGTTTTTAACAGTGAAATTCTCCGAATAAAAAATTACGCGCAATTTTCCTTGCTTGCTGTGACAGATGGACCATCAATATTAATTGATGTTTTTCAGCAATAAAGACTAGGATTTGGTTTGTGGCAAAATAACAAAGAATTTGTGACGCAGCTCTAAAAATTGACATAAAATCCGATTCACTTGCAACTATTTTTACATTCAAGTAGGATTTAGTACCCAGTAATGAACATCTTTTAAGTTTTTACTGCCAAACAACATTAAACTTATTTTGAAAATTTGGTCAATCACAAGTTTGAAAATATTTTCAGAATATCAAGAAAATTCCTTTGAGCTGACTAATAAAAGTGAATGAAATATTAACAATACAAAATTCGCGTGTGCGTCTTTTGGCAAACGAACTTTTAAACAATCGCCATTGGATTTTCCCAAGTTTAATTAATTACCAAAGATAATTTACCCAACAAAACATTCAGTTTCATTAACCTAAACTTTTAAATAAACTTCTCACCTGTTGTTCAATGTCAGGTTCCATTACTGGTTTAGTTTGGACAATGTCTGGGCCACTGAAAAAAAAAACAATTTTTGAAAAAATATTTATAAATTTAGAAAAGTAGCATTGATTTCCGAAATCACCATCTGTTGAATTCCCTCAAAACGTGCAAGATTTATAGCTCAGAGACTATTTTTAGTATGGGCTCCACCTGTTAGTGTATTTTTTTTTTTTGGTTTTAAATCCTACATTTTTAGATTTTAATCACTACCTTTTAGGCCTCAAACACACACAAAATACACTCATAATAACTACTACTACATACGCTCTCTCAAATATTTTATCATAAATGATAAAATTCCAAACAAATATTGACTCATTAATCATTTAGATAAGCAAAAATTACCTGTTTCTGGCACATTCATCTTGTCTTTGTTGCGCCCATTGAGTTTTGACTTCCTCTTGCACTCGTTGTTTTAACGCTAGCACCCTCTGCCTTTCGTTTTCTATTACTTGAGAACCTAAATTAGAAATTATAAACCAATATTTACCCAAATGAAAATATTTTACCTTGTTGACACAAATGCAAATGCCTATTTCGCTCGATTTCCTGTAAAGACTCTATAGTTTTTCTGCCTAAAGATTCTCTCCCTTCTATTATTGGAGCATCCAAAGTCACTTTACTAAATCTATCAATGTCGTCTTGACTGGGAAACTTTTTAGCCATTTCTAAGACGCACTTTTCTTGAAGCATTTTTTCGTTGAAACTTTGAGACATATTATTACATGCAGTGTCTTTTATTTTATGCTCACTCACAATCATTGAACAACTTAGATCGGTAATTTTATTATTAAATGATTCATCACTGGACCCTTCCTGGTCGGATTCTTGTTGGAAATTAATCAACAACTCATTGTCAATTGATTTTAAACGATTCCTTATCTCTTCTAAACGCACCATACATTCCAACTTTTGCCTCTCAATAGTTTTATACTCATTTGAATTTGTTTTAGAAGTTTTTTGCCTTTGATTGTCCAACTCTTGAATGTTGACTTTTAGATTTTCAATTCTATTTGATAAATCTAAGATTTCTCTTTGTAGTTCTTCTCTACTAGCTAGCCAATCGGCTTCTTCTTCTAAATGGTGAAACTCCAAGTCTTCGAAGTTTTTCCGTTCGTTGTCCAGCTGTTCTTGGGCTTGAAGATAGTCTTCAAAAACTCGCTCATAGTCGGGACTAGTTTTTTCGGTTGATTTTAATTTTTCTTCGACCGAATTCATGTTTTGTTGGGCCGATTCGAGTTTTTGTTTGCACTCTTGCTGGTCTTCGTCTTGTTTCATTTGACAGTCGCGCATACTGTCCTCAATGCGTTGAGCTCGTTTTAGCATTTTTTGCTTTTTGGTTTCCAGTTTTTCCAGTTCTAGTTGCTTGGATTTGAATTCGCCGTTGATTAGCGCCTTTTCCAGTTCGATCTTAAACAGAAAATTATTAAATTAATATAGATAATGTATATATGTATAGAAGTTGTTACTCTAGACTAGTCTAGAGGCTCAGAAATTTTAATCAATTATGAGCATATTTCTACATTATCTCATCAGAATGTGTAGTCCTTAGAACTTAATAGTGCAAGACTCAGAGATTGTTGAATTTCAGGTTTTACATGATGAGGATCTAAATTGTTACTTTTCTGTTATTAGATTTTTCTTCTGATATACTTTTCCTTTATTTTCAATTTTTGTAGCCTCAAATTTTGTCTATTCCAGGCGCTAGACACTTGAATTCCAAATTTTTTTGAAATTTGAAATTCTGGGAAAATGAGCCTCTAACCTTCCTCTCCACATGCAAAAAGTTTCAAATTTTTCCCTTTACTAAATTTCCAGGAAAACTTTGAAATGTGTCAGACTGTATTTTCGATTAATTCCGTTTTTGAAAGTTGATTTCCAAGATTGTTCATGTCGTTATTTTCCATTGGAAAAATTTGAAATTTTGGAAAAATGAGCCTCTAACCTTCCTCTCCACATGCAAAAAGTTTCAAATTTTTCCCTTTACTAGATTTCCAGGAAAACTTTGAAATGTGTCAGACTGTATTTTCGATTAATTCCGTTTTTGAAAGTTGATTTCCAAGATTGTTCATGTCGTTATTTTCCATTGGAAAAATTTGAAATTTTGGAAAAATGAGCCTCTAACCTTCCTCTCCACATACAAAAAGTTACAAATTTTTTCCTTCACTAGTTTTCCTGAAAAACTTTGAAATGTGTGAGACTTTATTTTCAATTAATTCAGTTATTGTAGATTGATTTCCAAGATTTCTCATGTTGTAATTTTGTACTGGAACAATTTGAAATTTTGGAAAAAAGAACTTCTCACCTTCCTCTTTACATGCAAAAAGTGTCAAAATTTTTCCTTCACTAGTTTTCCAGAAAAACTTTGAAATGTGGGAGACTGTATTTTCAACTAATTCAGTTTCTGTAGGTTGATTTCCAAGATTTTTCATGTTGCTGTTTTCCACTGGAAAATTTTCAAATTTTGGGAAAATGAGCTTCTCACCTTCCTCTTAACATGCAAAAAGTTTCAAAATTTTCCCTTTTCTAGTTTTCTAGGAAAACTTTAAAATATGTGAGACTGTATTTTCAACTAATTCAGTTTTTTGTAAGTTAACTTTTAAAATTTTTCATGTTGCTGTTTTCTACTGGAAAAATTTGAAATTTTGGAAAAATGAGCATCTTACCTTCCTCTTTACATACAAGAAGTTTCAAAATTTTCCCTTCACTAGTTTTCCAAGAAAACTCTGAAATATGTGAGACTGTATTTTCAATTAATTCAGTTATTTTAGGATGATTTCCAATATTCCTCATGTTGTTATTTTCCAGTAGAAACTTTTGAAATTTTGAGAAAATGAGCTTCTCGCCTTCCTCTTTACATGCAAAAAGTTTCAAAATGTTCCCTTCACTAGTTCTCCAGGAAAACTTTGAAATGTGGGAGACTGTATTTTCAACTAATTCAGTTTGTGTAGGTTGATTTCCAAGATCTTTCATGTTGCTGTTTTCCACTGGAAAATTTTGGGAAAATGAGCTTCTCGCCTTCCTCTTTACATGCAAAAAGTTTCGAAATGTTCCCTTCACTAGTTTTCCAGGAAAACTTTGTTATGTGTGAGACTGTATTTTCAATTAATTCAGTTATTGTTGGTTGATTTCCAATATTCCTCATGTTGTTATTTTCCAGTAGAAACTTTTGAAATTTTGGGAAAATGAGCTTCTCACCTTCCTCTTTACATGCAAAAAGTTTCAAAATGTTCCCTTCACTAGTTCTCCAGGAAAACTTTGAAATGTGGGAGACTGTATTTTCAACTAATTCAGTTTCTGTAGGTTGATTTCCAAGATTTTTCATGTTGCTGTTTTCCACTGGAAAATTTTCAAATTTTGGGAAAATGAGCTTCTCACCTTCCTCTTAACATGCAAAAAGTTTCAAAATTTTTCCTTTTCTAGTTTTCTAGGAAAACTTTAAAATATGTGAGACTGTATTTTCAACTAATTCAGTTTTTGTAAGTTAACTTTTAAGATTTTTCATGTTGCTGTTTTCTACTGGAAAAATTTGAAATTTTGGAAAAATGAGCATCTTACCTTCCTCTTTACATACAAGAAGTTTCAAAATTTTCCCTTCACTAGTTTTCCAAGAAAACTCTGAAATATGTGAGACTGTATTTGCAATTAATTCAGTTATTTTAGGATGATTTCCAATATTCCTCATGTTGTTATTTTCCACTAGAAAAATTTGAAATTCTGGGAAAATGAGCTTCTCGCCTTCCTCTTTACATGCAAAAAGTTTCGAAATGTTCCCTTCACTAGTTTTCCAGGAAAACTTTGAAATGTGTGAGACTGTATTTTCAATTAATTCAGTTATTGTTGGTTGATTTCCAATATTCCTCATGTTGTTATTTTCCAGTAGAAACTTTTGAAATTTTGGGAAAATGAGCTTCTCACCTTCCTCTTTACATGCAAAAAGTTTCAAAATGTTCCCTTCACTAGTTCTCCAGGAAAACTTTGAAATGTGGGAGACTGTATTTTCAACTAATTCAGTTTCTGTAGGTTGATTTCCAAGATTTTTCATGTTGCTGTTTTCCACTGGAAAATTTTCAAATTTTGGGAAAATGAGCTTCTCACCTTCCTCTTAACATGCAAAAAGTTTCAAAATTTTTCCTTTTCTAGTTTTCTAGGAAAACTTTAAAATATGTGAGACTGTATTTTCAACTAATTCAGTTTTTGTAAGTTAACTTTTAAGATTTTTCATGTTGCTGTTTTCTACTGGAAAAATTTGAAATTTTGGAAAAATGAGCATCTTACCTTCCTCTTTACATACAAGAAGTTTCAAAATTTTCCCTTCACTAGTTTTCCAAGAAAACTCTGAAATATGTGAGACTGTATTTGCAATTAATTCAGTTATTTTAGGATGATTTCCAATATTCCTCATGTTGTTATTTTCCACTAGAAAAATTTGAAATTCTGGGAAAATGAGCTTCTCGCCTTCCTCTTTACATGCAAAAAGTTTCGAAATGTTCCCTTCACTAGTTTTCCAGGAAAACTTTGAAATGTGTGAGACTGTATTTTCAATTAATTCAGTTATTTTTGGTTGATTTCCAATATTCCTCATGTTGTTATTTTCCAGTAGAAACTTTTGAAATTTTGGGAAAATGAGCTTCTCACCTTCCTCTTTACATGCAAAAAGTTTCAAAATGTTCCCTTCACTAGTTCTCCAGGAAAACTTTGAAATGTGGGAGACTGTATTTTCAATTAATTCAGTTATTGTTGGTTGATTTCCAATATTCCTCATGTTGTTATTTTCCAGTAGAAACTTTTGAAATTTTGGGAAAATGAGCTTCTCACCTTCCTCTTTACATGCAAAAAGTTTCAAAATGTTCCCTTCACTAGTTCTCCAGGAAAACTTTGAAATGTGGGAGACTGTATTTTCAACTAATTCAGTTTCTGTAGGTTGATTTCCAAGATCTTTCATGTTGCTGTTTTCCACTGGAAAATTTTGGAAAAATGAGCATCTTACCTTCCTCTTTACATACAAGAAGTTTCAAAATTTTCCCTTCACTAGTTTTCCAAGAAAACTCTGAAATATGTGAGACTGTATTTGCAATTAATTCAGTTATTTTAGGATGATTTCCAATATTCCTTATGTTGTTATTTTCCAGTAGAAACTTTTGAAATTTTGGGAAAATGAGCTTCTCACCTTCCTCTTTACATGCAAAAAGTTTCAAAATGTTCCCTTCACTAGTTCTCCAGGAAAACTTTGAAATGTGGGAGACTGTATTTTCAACTAATTCAGTTTCTGTAGGTTGATTTCCAAGATTTTTCATGTTGCTGTTTTCCACTGGAAAATTTTCAAATTTTGGGAAAATGAGCTTCTCACCTTCCTCTTAACATGCAAAAACTTTCAAAATTTTCCCTTTTCTAGTTTTCTAGGAAAACTTTAAAATATGTGAGACTGTATTTTCAACTAATTCAGTTTTTGTAAGTTAACTTTTAAGATTTTTCATGTTGCTGTTTTCTACTGGAAAAATTTGAAATTTTGGAAAAATGAGCATCTTACCTTCCTCTTTACATACAAGAAGTTTCAAAATTTTCCCTTCACTAGTTTTCCAAGAAAACTCTGAAATATGTGAGACTGTATTTGCAATTAATTCAGTTATTTTAGGATGATTTCCAATATTCCTCATATTGTTATTTTCCACTAGAAAAATTTGAAATTCTGGGAAAATGAGCTTCTCGCCTTCCTCTTTACATGCAAAAAGTTTCGAAATGTTCCCTTCACTAGTTTTCCAGGAAAACTTTGAAATGTGTGAGACTGTATTTTCAATTAATTCAGTTATTGTTGGTTGATTTCCAATATTCCTCATGTTGTTATTTTCCAGTAGAAACTTTTGAAATTTTGGGAAAATGAGCTTCTCACCTTCCTCTTTACATGCAAAAAGTTTCAAAATGTTCCCTTCACTAGTTCTCCAGGAAAACTTTGAAATGTGGGAGACTGTATTTTCAACTAATTCAGTTTGTGTAGGTTGATTTCCAAGATCTTTCATGTTGCTGTTTTCCACTGGAAAATTTTGGGAAAATGAGCTTCTCGCCTTCCTCTTTACATGCAAAAAGTTTCGAAATGTTCCCTTCACTAATTTTCCAGGAAAACTTTGAAATGTGTGAGACTGTATTTTCAATTAATTCAGTTATTGTTGGTTGATTTCCAATATTCCTCATGTTGTTATTTTCCAGTAGAAACTTTTGAAATTTTGGGAAAATGAGCTTCTCACCTTCCTCTTTACATGCAAAAAGTTTCAAAATGTTCCCTTCACTAGTTCTCCAGGAAAACTTTGAAATGTGGGAGACTGTATTTTCAACTAATTCAGTTTCTGTAGGTTGATTTCCAAGATTTTTCATGTTGCTGTTTTCCACTGGAAAATTTTCAAATTTTGGGAAAATGAGCTTCTCACCTTCCTCTTTACATGCAAAAAGTTTCAAAATGTTCCCTTCACTAGTTCTCCAGGAAAACTTTGAAATGTGGGAGACTGTATTTTCAACTAATTCAGTTTGTGTAGGTTGATTTCCAAGATCTTTCATGTTGCTGTTTTCCACTGGAAAATTTTGGGAAAATGAGCTTCTCGCCTTCCTCTTTACATGCAAAAAGTTTCGAAATGTTCCCTTCACTAATTTTCCAGGAAAACTTTGAAATGTGTGAGACTGTATTTTCAATTAATTCAGTTATTGTTGGTTGATTTCCAATATTCCTCATGTTGTTATTTTCCAGTAGAAACTTTTGAAATTTTGGGAAAATGAGCTTCTCACCTTCCTCTTTACATGCAAAAAGTTTCAAAATGTTCCCTTCACTAGTTCTCCAGGAAAACTTTGAAATGTGGGAGACTGTATTTTCAACTAATTCAGTTTGTGTAGGTTGATTTCCAAGATCTTTCATGTTGCTGTTTTCCACTGGAAAATTTTGGAAAAATGAGCATCTTACCTTCCTCTTTACATACAAGAAGTTTCAAAATTTTCCCTTCACTAGTTTTCCAAGAAAACTCTGAAATATGTGAGACTGTATTTGCAATTAATTCAGTTATTTTAGGATGATTTCCAATATTCCTCATATTGTTATTTTCCACTAGAAAAATTTTAAATTCTGGGAAAATGAGCTTCTCGCCTTCCTCTTTACATGCAAAAAGTTTCGAAATGTTCCCTTCACTAGTTTTCCAGGAAAACTTTGAAATGTGTGAGACTGTATTTTCAATTAATTCAGTTATTGTTGGTTGATTTCCAATATTCCTCATGTTGTTATTTTCCAGTAGAAACTTTTGAAATTTTGGGAAAATGAGCTTCTCACCTTCCTCTTTACATGCAAAAAGTTTCAAAATGTTCCCTTCACTAGTTCTCCAGGAAAACTTTGAAATGTGGGAGACTGTATTTTCAACTAATTCAGTTTGTGTAGGTTGATTTCCAAGATCTTTCATGTTGCTGTTTTCCACTGGAAAATTTTGGAAAAATGAGCATCTTACCTTCCTCTTTACATACAAGAAGTTTCAAAATTTTCCCTTCACTAGTTTTCCAAGAAAACTCTGAAATATGTGAGACTGTATTTGCAATTAATTCAGTTATTTTAGGATGATTTCCAATATTCCTTATGTTGTTATTTTCCAGTAGAAACTTTTGAAATTTTGGGAAAATGAGCTTCTCACCTTCCTCTTTACATGCAAAAAGTTTCAAAATGTTCCCTTCACTAGTTCTCCAGGAAAACTTTGAAATGTGGGAGACTGTATTTTCAACTAATTCAGTTTCTGTAGGTTGATTTCCAAGATTTTTCATGTTGCTGTTTTCCACTGGAAAATTTTCAAATTTTGGGAAAATGAGCTTCTCACCTTCCTCTTAACATGCAAAAAGTTTCAAAATTTTCCCTTTTCTAGTTTTCTAGGAAAACTTTAAAATATGTGAGACTGTATTTTCAACTAATTCAGTTTTTGTAAGTTAACTTTTAAGATTTTTCATGTTGCTGTTTTCTACTGGAAAAATTTCAAATTTTGGAAAAATGAGGATCTTACCTTCCTCTTTACATACAAGAAGTTTCAAAATTTTCCCTTCACTAGTTTTCCAAGAAAACTCTGAAATATGTGAGACTGTATTTGCAATTAATTCAGTTATTTTAGGATGATTTCCAATATTCCTCATGTTGTTATTTTCCACTAGAAAAATTTGAAATTCTGGGAAAATGAGCTTCTCGCCTTCCTCTTTACATGCAAAAAGTTTCGAAATGTTCCCTTCACTAGTTTTCCAGGAAAACTTTGAAATGTGTGAGACTGTATTTTCAATTAATTCAGTTATTGTTGGTTGATTTCCAATATTCCTCATGTTGTTATTTTCCAGTAGAAACTTTTGAAATTTTGGGAAAATGAGCTTTTCACCTTCCTCTTTACATGCAAAAAGTTTCAAAATGTTCCCTTCACTAGTTCTCCAGGAAAACTTTGAAATGTGGGAGACTGTATTTTCAACTAATTCAGCTGGTGTAGGTTGATTTCCAAGAACCTATTGAAAACTAGTTATTTTGAATAGGGAGTAGGCAGAAAAAGTGTTATGGCAAATTTAAATGTATCGCACTTTAATGTGAGGTCTGTTTGCACAGGCTTCGACCTTTTCGCGGATGTTGTTACTGGTTATTCTTTGGATGTTGTGGGTTTATCTGAAACTTGGCTTTCCGATGGATTTCCTAGTTATGGTGTTGCTATTCCAGGATATGATCTGGTCAGAAATGACAGGCTGGGTAGAGGAGGGGGAGTTGCTTTCTACATTCGTAATAATATAAAGTATAAAATAATCAATCGATTTGGACATGGTAAATTAGAACAACTTTGGATAGAATTTAAAATCTCTAGAAAAAATATCTGTTTTGGTTACTCTCTATAGACCTCCTAAGGAAAATGTTGGTTGGTGTTTGGAAGAGTTGGAAAGCTCATTGATAGAGCTCATTCCTGAGTATGACTGCTTGTTGTTTGGGGCTGATTTCAACATTGATTTTCTGAATTCTAACGGCGACAGCTTCAAATTGCTAAATAATTTGCTGTCTAAATATGGATTATCTCAGTTGATAATGGAGCCCACTCGAGCTACAGACTCTTCCAGTACATTATTAGACATACTAGTTTTGTCCTCTCGCGATATAGTTGCAGGGGTTCAGGTGCGCCCTATGGATGGGATATCAGATCATCACATGGTGGCCTGTGATTTGAGGTTGAAGAAGGGTAAGCGGGAACCTGTTCTTCGTACTTATAGAGATTTTTCCAAACTCAATTATCATAATCTTATTTCAGATCTTTTCACAGTTAATTGGCATCATATATATAGTCTGGAAAATGTCAACGATATGGTGCTATTTTTTAACAATAAAATGTTGGATTTATTTGATTTTCACGCGCCATTTCGAACTAAGAAAGTTACAAAACCATACATGCCATGGCTAACTGACAACGTCAAGTTAATGATGAGACTACGTGATAAAGCTAGATCAAAATTCAATAAATACAAAACTCCAGATAACTGGTCTCAGTATAAGACACTAAGAAACTTGGTGAATGATTCACTGAAGGCAGAAAAAAGAGCTTACTTGCAGCACTCTTTCAGGACTGATCCAGGGGCTTTCTGGCATTCGTTAAGGCAGCTGAATGTTTGTAGTTCCTCTCAGAATTATAAATTGAGGGAAATCTCTAGTCCGACGGACTTTAACAATTACTTTTTGGATAGTATTCCTAGGTTTAACGTTGAATTATCGGATAATTTTATAACCACCAACTATGAAAACAAACACTTTAAAGAATTTATTAAAAAATTTAACTTTAAAAATATTGATTCACAGAAAATTATTAGTATTGTGAATTCGATAAAAACGAATGCATGTGGGTCTGATGAGATAATTAAGAAAATGTTACTTTATGTGATACCTTTTTTAGGAGAACACATGTGTTTTATCATAAATAAATGTTTGGAAACTGGTATTTTTCCAGAAGTTCGGAAGCAGTCAAACGTGACACCCATCCCTAAAATTAGCAATCCCACTAGCGCTGCTGATTTCCGGCCTATTAGTGTTTTACCAGTTATGTCAAAAATATTAGAAAAGGTAATCGCTGAGCAAGTGTCTGATTTTTTAAGCAATGAAAGAATACTACCACCAACACAATCGGGGTTCAGAGCTCACCATAGTACGTCGACTGCCTTGCTGAATGTCACAGATGATATATTCCCAGCTGAGGATATGGGTAAATCAACTTGTTTAATCTTATTGGACTTCAGCAAGGCATTTGATTCTATAATTAGTACGGATCTATTGCTGCTTAAATTTAAATTTTTTGGCTTTGGGGAATCTTCCCTAAGGCTGTTTAATAGTTTCCTAACTTCGAGGGTGCAAAGAGTTGGATTGAATGGTGTTTTTTCAGAATATCGAGTAGTTGATAGAGGGGTCCCACAGGGAAGTGTCCTCGCGCCAATCTTTTTTTCTATTTACACATCAGACTTGCATAAATTTATAGAAAACTGCCAATCTGATCAATTTGCGGACGATACGCAGCTTCGCAAGTCATTTGATCAAAGCGAATTACCTCAAGCGGTGCAACACATAAATGATGACCTGCAATCTATCTCTAATTACTCAAAGTATCATAGCCTTCTCCTGAATGAAAAAAAAAAACACAATTAATATTATTTGGTAGGAAGCCCAAAGAAATGGCAGAAGATCCCAACTTCAATATTAAATTAAATGATACCCGTTTAATGCCTGTCAATACTGTCAAAAACTTGGGCTTGTTCATTGATAATGATCTAAAATTTAGGTCGCATGTGTCATTTCTCTTGAAAACTTCTTATGGACTTTTAAGGCTACTTTATTTACATAAAAACTTTCTATCAACTCCAATTAAACTCAGGTTGTGTGACTTTTTAATTTTATCGCGTCTAAATTACTGTGACACCGTATATTGGTCTGCATTATTGCAGACAGAAAAGAATAGCTTGCAAAAGCTGCAGAATTCCTGTTTGCGACTTGCATACAATCTTAGGAGGTTTGAGCATGTCTCTGAGAAATATAAGATATCAGATTGGTTGAAATTAGGTGAAAGACACGAATTGCACTTATTGCGTCAAGTATTTAAAATAAACTTGTTTGGACTCCCATCATACTTGTCTAGCAAACTAACTAAATCTTGCGAAGTTCATGGGACGCTTACAAGACATAACCATAGATTGGTAGTTCCTAAGCATCGTACCGCTACTTTTAAAAAATCTTTTAGTTACAATGCGGCTAAAATTTACAATAGTTTACCAGAGGAACTAATAAATCTAGCAACTGTTTCAGCCTTTGTGAGGGGGTCGAAGAAGCACATGTGCAATAAGAGATCGTAAATGCATAATATGTGAAATAACCTTGAAGTGTATACTGTTTTATGTTAGACTATTTTTTTGTAAAAAGATACATTTATGTATTCCGTTGATGGGGTGGTTGTATAGAAGCAACTTGGTTGGATATCGCCACTCATATATGAATGTATGTAAATTTAATTTAAAAAATCTGGAAATAAAGGCATTTTTATTTATTTATTTATTTCCAAGATTTTTCATGTTGCTGTTTTCCACTAGAAAATTTTCAAATTTTGGGAAAATGAGCTTCTCACCTTCCCCTTTACATGCAAAAAGTTTCAAAATATTCCCTTCACTAGTTTTCCAGGAAAGCTTTGAAATGTGGGAGACTGTATTTTCAACTAATTCAGTTTGTGTAAGTTGATTTCCAAGATTTTTCATGTTGCTGTTTTCCACTGGAAAATTTTGGGAAAATGAGCTTCTCACCTTCCTCTTAACATGCAAAAAGTTTCAAAATTTTCCCTTCTCTAGTTTTCTACGAAAACTTTAAAATATGTGAGACTGTATTTTCAACTAATTCAGTTTTTGTAGGTTGACTTTTAAGATTTTTCATGTTGCTGTTTTCTACTGGAAAAATTTGAAATTTTGGGAAAAATGAGCATCTTACCTTCCTCTTTACATGCAAGAAGTTTCAAAATTTTCCCTTCACTAGTTTTCCAAGAAAGCTCTGAAATATGTGAGACTGTATTTGCAATTAATTCAGTTATTTTAGGTTGATTTCCAATATTCCTCATGTTGTTATTTCCCACTAGAAAAATTTGAAACTTTGGGAAAATAAGCTTCTCACCTTCTTCTTTACATGCAAAAAGTTTCAAAATGCTCCCTTCACTAGTTCTCCAGGAAAACTTTGAAATGTGGGAGACTGTAGTTTCAACCAATTCAGTTTGTGTAGGTTGATTTCCAAGATCTTTCATGTTGCTGTTTTCCACTGGAAAATTTTGGGAAAATGAGCTTCTCACCTTCCTCTTAATATGCAAAAAGTTTCAAAGTTTTTCCTTCTCTAGTTTTCTAGGAAAACTTTAAAATATGTGAGACTGTATTTTCAACTAATTCAGTTTTTGTAGGTTGACTTCTAAGATTTTTCATGCTGCTGTTTTCCACTGGAAAATTTTCAAATTTTGGGAAAATGAGCTTCTCACCTTCCTCTTAACATGCAAAAAGTTTCAAAATTTTCCCTTCTCTAGTTTTCTAGGAAAACTTTAAAATATGTGAGACTGTATTTTCAACTAATTCAGTTTTTGTAGGTTGATTTTTAAGATTTTTCATGTTGCTGTTTTCCACTGAAAAAATTTGAAATTTTGGGAAAATGAGCGTCTCACCTTCTTCTTTACATGCAAAAAGTTTCGAAATGTTCCCTTCACTAGTTTTCCAGGAAAACTTTGAAATGTGTGAGACTGTATTTGCAATTAATTCAGTTATTTTAGGTTGATTTCCAATATTCCTCATGTTGTTATTTTCCAGTAGAAAAATTTGAAATTTTGGGAAAATGAGCTTCTCACCTTCTTCTTTACATGCAAAAAGTTTCAAAATTTTCCCTTCACTAGTTTTTCAGGAAAACTTTGAAATGTGTGAGACTGTATTTTCAATTAATTCAGTTATTGTAGGTTGATTTCCAATATTCCTCATGTTGTTATTTCCCACTAGAAAAATTTGAAACTTTGGGAAAATGAGCTTCTCACCTTCTTCTTTACATGCAAAAAGTTTCAAAATGTTCCCTTCACTAGTTCTCCAGGAAAACTTTGAAATGTGGGAGACTGTATTTTCAACTAATTCAGTTTGTGTAGGTTGATTTCCAAGATCTTTCATGTTGCTGTTTTCCACTGGAAAATTTTGGGAAAATGAGCTTCTCACCTTTCTCTTAACATGCAAAAAGTTTCAAAGTTTTCCCTTCTCTAGTTTTCTAGGAAAACTTTAAAATATGTGAGACTGTATTTTCAACTAATTCAGTTTTTGTAGGTTGACTTTTAAGATTTTTCATGTTGCTGTTTTCCACTGAAAAAATTTGAAATTTTGGGAAAATGAGCGTCTCACCTTCCTCTTTACATGCAAGAAGTTTCAAAATTTTCCCTTCACTAGTTTTCCAAGAAAACTCTGAAATATGTGAGACTGTATTTGCAATTAATTCAGTTATTTTAGGTTGATTTCCAATATTCCTCATGTTGTTATTTTCCAGTAGAAAAATTTGAAATTTTGGGAAAATGAGCTTCTCACCTTCCTCTTTACATGCAAAAAGTTTCAAAATGTTCCCTTCACTAGTTCTCCAGGAAAACTTTGAAATGTGGGAGACTGTATTTTCAACTAATTCAGTTTGTGTAGGTTGATTTCCAAGATCTTTCATGTTGCAGTTTTCCACTGGAAAATTTCGGGAAAATGAGCTTCTCACCTTCCTCTTAACATGCAAAAAGTTTCAAAATTTTCCCTTCACTAGTTTTCCAAGAAAACTCTGAAATATCTGAGACTGTATCTGCAATTAATTCAGTTATTTTAGGATGATTTCCAATATTCCTCATGTTATTATTTTCCACTAGAAAAATTTGAAATTCTGGGAAAATGAGCTTCTCGCTTCCTCTTTACATGCAAAAAGTTTCGAAATGTTCCCTTCACTAGTTTTCCAGGAAAACTTTGAAATGTGTGAGACTGTATTTTCAATTAATTCAGTTATTGTAGGTTGATTTCCAATATTCCTCATGTTGTTATTTCCCACTAGAAAAATTTGAAAATTTGGGAAAATGAGCTTCTCACCTTCCTCTTTACATGCAAAAAGTTTCGAAATGTTCCCTTTACTAGTTTTCCAGGAAAACTTTGAAATGTGTGAGACTGTATTTTCAATTAATTCAGTTATTGTAGGTTGATTTCCAATATTCCTCATGTTGTTATTTCCCACTAGAAAAATTTGAAAATTTGGGAAAATGAGCTTCTCACCTTCCTCTTTACACGCAAGAAGTTTCAAAATTTTCCCTTCACTAGTTTTCCAAGAAAACTCTGAAATATGTGAGACTGTATTTGCAATTAATTCAGTTATTTTAGGTTGATTTCCAATATTCCTCATGTTGTTATTTTCCAGTAGAAAAATTTGAAATTTTGGGAAAATGAGCTTCTCACCTTCCTCTTTACATGCAAAAAGTTTCAAAATGTTCCCTTCACTAGTTCTCCAGGAAAACTTTGAAATGTGGGAGACTGTATTTTCAACTAATTCAGTTTGTGTAGGTTGATTTCCAAGATCTTTCATGTTGCTGTTTTCCACTGGAAAATTTCGGGAAAATGAGCTTCTCACCTTCCTCTTAACATGCAAAAAGTTTCAAAATTTTCCCTTCACTAGTTTTCCAGGAAAACTTTGAAATGTGTGAGACTGTATTTTCAATTAATTCAGTTATTGTAGGTTGATTTCCAATATTCCTCATGTTGTTATTTCCCACTAGAAAAATTTGAAAATTTGGGAAAATGAGCTTCTCACCTTCCTCTTTACATGCAAAAAGTTTCGAAATGTTCCCTTTACTAGTTTTCCAGGAAAACTTTGAAATGTGTGAGACTGTATTTTCAATTAATTCAGTTATTGTAGGTTGATTTCCAATATTCCTCATGTTGTTATTTCCCACTAGAAAAATTTGAAAATTTGGGAAAATGAGCTTCTCACCTTCCTCTTTACATGCAAAAAGTTTCGAAATGTTCCCTTTACTAGTTTTCCAGGAAAACTTTGAAATGTGTGAGACTGTATTTTCAACTAATTCAGTTTTTGTAGGATGATTTCCAAGATTTTTCAGGTTGCTGTTTTTCACTGGAAAAATTTGAAACTTTGGGAAAATGAGCTTCTCACCTTCCTCTATACACACAAAAAGTTTCAAATTTTTTCCTTTACTAGATTTCCAGGAAAACTTTTAAATGTGTGAGACTGTATTTTAGATATCAATTCAGTTATTGTAGGTTGATTTCCAAGATTCTTCATGTTGTTATTTTCCACTGGAAAAATTTGAAATTTTGGGCAAATGAGCCACTAACCTTCCTCTTTACAGGCAAAAAGTTTCAAATTTTTCCCTCTACTAGATTTGAAATGTGTGAGACTGTATTTTTAATTAATTCAGCTATTATAGGTTGATTTCCAAGATTCTTAATGTTATTTTCCACTGGAAAAATTCGAAATTTTGGGAAAATGAACCTCTAACTTTCCTCTTTACATGCAAAAAGTTTCAAACTTTTCCCTCTACTAGTTTTCCAGGAAAACTTTGAAATGTGTGAGACTGTATTTTCAATTAATTCAGTTTTTGTAGGTTGATTTCCAAGACAAGAATTGGAATGCAAAGAGAAACATTTTCTTAATTTCCCTCATTTCATCAATTTCAATTTTTGTCTATTCCAGGCGCTAGGCTCCTTAATTTTTGATTTCTTTTAAACGAAAACTTACACAAAATTCACTTTTTGAAGAACACCATTAGAAAAGTAAAAATTAAGAAACAAATACGAGAATAATGAGAAGTCAAGAGCTTGGAATAACAAAATCCAAGAAACAAAAGAATACAGTTAATCTATATTACCTCTCTATGTAATTCTTCTTCTTGTATCTCTATCTCGGCCATTTGACGTTTAATCCTCGAAATGACAGCTAAAATGTCTCTTTTCTCTTTCCCAAGCTGCTCCAATCTTTGTTTGTCTTCTGTCGTTTGACTCGAGCAACCTTATGTAACAAAAACATTAATAAAACATCATTGATACTCAAATAAATACCTTTTGATGAATTAATGCTATTACTGTCATTGGTAGTAGTTTCTTCATCTTTCTTGCTCTCAATAGATTTCCTGTCTTTTTCGCCTTCAATAGGATAAATAAATTTAGTAGGAGTACTTTTCCTATGTTCTAAATCGCTAAAATTAAAACTTTCTTCTGTTATTTCCTTGGAATTGTGCAGGTTTTGCCTCAGCACCCTTTCAGCTTCTTTGAGCAGCTTCCTTTCAGTTTCAATAACAGCAAATTTACTGTCAATTGATTCTTCTACTGATTTAATATTTCCACCTCCAACAAAAGTCTTAATTCTAGTTCTGGGGCTTGAAGGATAAACGTTTTCGTAAGTTTCCTGTTCCAGGTTTTCGTAATGGTTGTAGCTGACGTTTTCGTAATGGTTGCTTTGCTTTAAAAGTTCATTGTGCAATAAATCTAGAGGTGAAGGAGGTGGTGAGCCAAATGGGGAAGATTGGAGGCGCTTGTCTCTTGGCAAAGAACCATTTGTGATTATTCTAAAAAATAATTATGTTATTTATTTGTAATATTTTAGTTAAGAAATCCTTGTGAGGTTATTGTTTGTTAACAAGAATTTAACTGCCAATTACCTGTTGGGTGTTGGCGGTTTGTGGGATTGCATCTCGTATTCGGCGCACATGTTTAAAATTTCTTCCAGTCTTTGTTTTTCGGCCCTTTCGAGTTCCTGCTCTTTGATTCGGTCTTTTTGAGCCTGAAATGTATACAAGGGCACATGTGAAATCAATAAACTGATAAGATTAATTCTTTTATTTGTAGTTGTATGATCAGATTGTGCAAATAATAATTGATTAGATAAGAGAGAGTAGGTTAATTTTCTCTAACAATATTATATCTAGCCTTAAGACTAACATTCTTCAGGTTATGGACACATAGCAGGTATTCAATAGGTCCTAGCACTGAACCTTGCAAGACACCAACCACAATTGACAAACAAACAAATTACACTTTCCAATTTTCGATATTTCAATGTAATTTAGAAAATTCTTACAACATTATTTCAATCAATCCCGCGTCTCCACGACAAATATCTGTGAATCTGGGACACTCAGTAATACCGGCCCGAAGGGCCGGAGTTATATGCGAGCCCGAAGGGCCGGAGTTATACGCGAGCCCGAAGGGCTAGAGTTATTTTAATCACGGGGCCTAGTTTATAATTCTATTGGTCAGCGGATAATTTAGAGCTAATTAAAAACCGGGAGTATTTAAAATGCGATTTTTAGCGTCCGATCAAAGAGTCGGGAATATTCAAAAACTTTAGTTTTATCAAATTGGCTTTGGAATGTTGGTTTTCTTAAGATTTTTACTTTTTTCAGAAAACGGTGGTTTTTGCAAACGTATACTACTTTATCATTGTCTTTGTTTTACTCACTATAATCAATAAGGAAACCTTGTAATGTCATTTTCATTGAAATTAAACTAAAAACAAGTTTCCTATGATTTATTTGGGGAATTTTAATTATTATAATAGTTATTTATGATATAAGTGCTAAAAGTGACATTTTATTTTGTGAAAAGGGAAGTTTGGGACAAGACGCCGAAGGCGGAGTGTTCCATCCCTTTGAACAAAATAAAATCACTTTTAGCACGAATATCATACACTATTTTTTCTAGAAACGCACTAAAAGTGATTACTTTTAGCACTAGTGCTAAAAGTAATCACTTTTAGCACCAGTGTCATAAAATGGCATTTTAGACACTGACAGCATCCGTTAAAAATGACACTTTTAGTGACGTTTGTAGAAAAAGTTTGTTTTTTATTTAAAGATAATTCCCCAAGTCAAAAATTTAGTAACTATGTTGGCAACACAAGCCTTTTGTACATAAAAAATTTGAAAGCATTGACAATTTTACATTGTATTGCCAACATAATGTCATTTTGACTTTTATCTTTAAAAAAAAACAGACTTTAATTGTTATTGGTTTGACAGTCTATCAATAAAATTATTATTAGTTGACAAAACTGTCAGTCAAGTAAGTCAGTCAGAATTGTAAAAAGTTATCAGACGTGTTAATTCACCGAGAATATATTTCGTTAAAAGTAGTGTTGTGTGTGCCTTATTAACAGCCCGGAAGTTCTTAATTACAACAGGTTATGGGCCCAGACATGCCTGGTCGATAAAGAAGGAAGAAAAAGGATTTCGGCAGGCTTATTCTCTACGAACAGCAATTACATAGCAACCAGCAACCGGTCGCAAGTTGCTTTTTTTTTAATGGAAAACTCGCATTTGGCAGCGACTTGACAGCAACTATTGCGCAATTATCTGCGGTCGCAAGTTACAGAATAATGGTGCATTTACATTCACTTTAAAGTCCAATTTGTCATGAAATTGACGTGCTTGCCATGTGGCGACATCACAGATCCATTTACATTGGAATAAATTTGAAGTTCACTTCGAAGTGGACAAGCAGAAATTTGTGAAATGTCAAATTTTTAGGTTATTCATCATGATTTTCATAAAATTATGACGTTTTGACTTGACGTTTTTGTTCTGCAATGTAAAATCTGTTTTTTTTTTAAAGATAAAAGTCAAACTGACATTATGTTGGCAATACAATGTAAAATTGTCAATGCTTCAAATTTTTTATGTAGAAAAGGCTTGTAGTTGCCAACATAGTTACTAAATTTTTGACTTGGGGAATTATCTTAAAAAAAAAACAGATTTTAAATGATAAAATATCAAACGTCAAATTTAACTTGAAGTTAGAAGTTAGAAGTGAATGTAAATGCTCCTTTAGGCTGCCGGAGTGGAAAAATAGATAAAAACATAACCCAGCCTAGAGAAAATTTGTCAAATTGTCAGGTTGTGTCAATAGTACCTGCTGTTGGTAGTGTCTGGTTAAAACTGACAGAGAAAACTGGTCAAGTTGTCAGATTGTGTTAATAGTACCTGCTGCTGGTAGTGTCTGGTTAAAAAGAACAGTCCGTCAGTTAATACAGGTAATTGACAGACGTTAAAAAAAAAGGGGCACAAAAAATAGAAGATTGAAGATTAGAAAGTAGAAAGGCCACGAGAAAGATGTCAGACAATCACACACTGGTCGTGAAACTGTATGGAGAGAACTGGACTATTTGGAAATTTCAAACAATGATACATTTGAAGTCTAAAAACCTTTATGGCATAGTAAAAGGTGACATATTGAAGCCTTTGGGAGAATCTATACAGAGAAAAAGGTGACTGATTGGTTAATGAATGATGCAAAGGCACAAGAAGTAATTGTTAGTGGGCTAGAAGAAAAACCACTTAACCATGTGTTGGCATGTGATACATCTGTAGAAATGTGGCAAAAATTGGCTACAATTTATGAAAATAAATCACAGGTGAGTGTGAATTTATTACAACAAAGATTTTTTAGTCTTGAATATGGAGTTGGTGACATAGCTGAATTAGTTTCACATATAGAAGAAATACAGGGAAAGTTAAAGCAGCAAAATGAAGAAATAAGTGACAAAATGGCAATTACAAAAATTCTCATGACTTTACCAGAGACTTTAAAGCATTTCATTTCAGCTTGGGATTCAACACCAGAAGATGAACAGACGTTGTCAGAGCTTATGTCCAGGCTTTTAGTAGAGGAAGAAAGAACTAAATCAGAAAATTTAGGAGCAGCATTAGCTATAAGAAGAAAGAAAACGCGAAACTACTCATCAGGGGATCGAGTGAAGGAAGTAAAATGTTTTCAATGCAACAAAACGGGACATTGGAAGAAAGACTGTCCACATAGAGAAAAAAGAGTTTGTCATTGTTGTAAAAAGGAAGGTCATTTAATAAAAGATTGCTGGTTTAACAAAGATGGTCAAAGATATCGAGACAAAAATAGAAGAAACGAAGAACAGGGTAATCAAGCAAGGGATGGAAGAAATCCAAAAACCCATTCAACACAGGCATTGGTGGGAATGTCTAGTTTGTTAAATTACACAAATATCCTAGAAAAAACTGGAGAAACTAGAAGGAATGATGATTGGTGGTTAGACAGCGGTGCTACAGAACATATGTGTTATAGCAAAGAACAGTTTGTTGAAATTCGAAAATCTACAGAGCTGAGAAAAGTAAAAGTTGGAAATGGAATTTTGTTAAATGTAGAAGGAATAGGAATGGTCAATGTGCAAGCATTTAATGAAAAAGAATGGATTGATACAAACTTGCTTGAAGTTTTGCTCGTACCTGAATTAGATGTTAACTTGTTTTCATTGAGTACTGTTCTTGATAGAGGCCTTGTAATGCATTCAGACAAAAATCAATGTGAATTGTTGGATGAAAATGGGAAAATAAGAGCTATTGCTAATAGAAAAGGGAGGCTATACAAAATGAACTTCAAATATACACAAGGTATTTTGTCACAATGCAATCAAGTAGAAAGTTTAACTGATTGGCATCGAAAACTAGCACACATACATTTTAATCAAGTGAGAAACTTGTTAAAAAGAAGTGAAATAAAGTATAAAGATAAAGATAATCCATTCTGTCAAGAATGTTTAGCAGGAAAACAACATAGACTGACATTTCCACATAGTGAGTCACGAGCTAATAGTGTGGGCGAGCTTATACATGGTGACTTGGAAGGTCCAATGGAAGTGTCTTCGTTGGGAGAAGCAAAGTATTTTTTGCTGTTGAAGGATGATTTTTCCGGTTTTAGATTTGTTTATTTTCTAAAGAAAAAGTCAGAAGCAGCAGCAAATATAAAAAAGTTTTTGAATATGGTGGAAACACAGACGGGAAATAGAGTTAAAAAGCTTCGTACTGATAATGGATTGGAATTCATTAATCATGAACTTAAAAATGTATT
Source organism: Ceutorhynchus assimilis (assembly GCA_917834065.1). Lineage (NCBI taxonomy): Eukaryota > Metazoa > Arthropoda > Insecta > Coleoptera > Curculionidae > Ceutorhynchus > Ceutorhynchus assimilis. The sequence goes on along the minus strand of OU892289.1, from coordinate 8,920,394 downwards.
GAATGATAGAGGTATAATTCATGAAACATGATGTGCATATACACCCCAACAAAATGGAAGGGCCGAGCGAGTAATGCGTACATTAGTAGAAGCTGCCAGAACATTACTGCATAGCAAAAATTTAAACAAAAACTTATGGGCAGAAGCTGTTAACACTTCAGTTTTCATTATAAACCGAGCGGGATGTAGTACAGTAAAAAACAAAACTCCTTATGAAATATGGTTTAAAAAGGACTGTACTTTACAAATGTTCAAAGAATTTGGAACAAAAGTAGCTGTGCATGTAAATAAAAATAAAAGAACGAAGTTAGACTCCAAAAGTGAAAACGGAATTTTAGTGGGGTATGGTGAAACAACAAAAGGATACCGAATTTATTTTCCACACAGAGGGGACATAGAAATACATAGAGATGTCATATTTATTCCAGAAAACGGAAAACAAAATATAAAAAATTTAAATCACGATGAACAAAAAGAGCTAAATACTACCAAAGTTATACAAGATGAAGCAGAAATTAATGAAGATGAGAATGTGGAAATTGAAAATATAACGGATGAATTAGAACCAGAGATAAGAAGTGATAGCGAAGATGAACCTGAACCTACACCTGAACCAAGAGAACGAAGAAATATTAGAAACCCAGTTTGGTTGGAAGATTACGAACTCGATTACGAAACAAGTGATGAAATGACATTTTATACTGAATCAGAAGAACCTTTAACATATGAAGAGGCGATAAATAATAAAAATAGTGAAAATTTCTGCTATGGAAAAAGAACTGTCAGTGCTTCATGAAAATCATACATGGACTGAAGTGTCATGGCCATCAAACAACGAAAAAGTTATTGAAAGCAAATGGATTTTTAAGAAAAAGAGTGACAATGAGTTCAACGCTAGACTAGTAGCTCGTGATTTTCAACAAGACAGTGACAGTGAATTTTATGACATTTACGCACCAGTAGCAAAATTAACAACTTTCAGAATTTTTCTAGTAGTGAGCAACAAACTGGGTATGCCAATACACCAAATGGACGTGAGAAGTGTATTTTTATATGGAGACATTGAAGAAAAAGTTTTTATGGGTTATTCCAGGTAAGAACAAATCTAACAGTGACATTGTGTGTAAACTTAACAAGTCAATTTATGGACTTAGAAAGTCTCCAAAATGTTGGAACAAAAAGTTTGACTCATTGATGCAAAGTAAAGGTTTTGTAAGGTCACAGAATGATTACTATTTATATATGAGCTTGAATAATACTCACAAAACCTATGTTTTGATTTATTTTGATGATCTTTTATTGTTAAGCACAGATATTGTTCAAATAGAATTATTGAAAAAAATTTTGAATGAAAGTTTTTACATGAAAGATTTGGGGATTATTTCAAATTACTTAGGGATCGAAGTTAAACAAAATTTGAGTCAGGGGTTAACAGAATTAAGTCAAAAAGAATATTTAATAAAAGTACTTGAAAGATTTGGCATGCAAGATTGTAAATCAATTACTACTCCTTTAGATAGTAATTTAGATGTAAAAATGTTTAAATGTGAAAAAAATGACCCTTCAAAGCAAAATGTATTGTAGAAGAATTATTGGAAGTTTAATGTATGCTGCATTAGGGTCAAGACCTGATTTGTGTGAGAGTGTTTGTTTATTAAGTCGATTTCAGGACAAAGGTACTGAAAATTTGTATAAAGCATTGAAGAGAGTATTACGGTATGTACAAGGAACTTTAAACTTGAAACTTATGTTTAATACAAATGAAAAAGAATTACTAGTTGGATATGTTGACTCAGATTGGGGTGGAGATACCGTAGATCGAAAATCAACAACCGGTTATGTGTTTAAGATGTTCGGATGCACAATCGCGTGGTCTAGTAAAAAACAACAGACAGTTGCGATATCATCAACCGAATCTGAGTATGTTGCTTTGAGTTTAGCAATAACAGAGGCTTGCTGGCTAAGGAAATTACTGATTGATTTTGATTTTGGTATGGATAAACCTATCAATATTTTTGAGGATAACAGATCAGCAATATGTATAGCCAACAATCCAGAAAATAATAAGCGTGTAAAACATATTGATGTTAAATTTTATTTCATAAAAGAGAAAATCGACGAGGGTATTGTGAACGTGGTTTATATCAAAAGTGAGGATCAATTAACAGATCTGTTCACAAAGTCTTTGGCTCAAACTAAATTTAACAAATTCAGGTTATCTTTAGGTTTAGTTGAATAAATAGGAAATAGTACCTATTTTAATTGTAAAATAATTTTATTGAGGGGGCGTGTTATTGGTTTGACAGTCTATCAATAAAATTATTATTAGTTGACAAAACTGTCAGTCAAGTAAGTCAGTCAGAATTGTAAAAAGTTATCAGACGTGTTAATTCACCGAGAATATATTTCGTTAAAAGTAGTGTTGTGTGTGCCTTATTAACAGCCCGGAAGTCCTTAATTACAACAATAATCATTATTAATTAATTATTAAATTGAATTTTGAACAAAAAACCCTTTTAAAATGTTATTTTTGTTTTCCGAAATGAGATGTGGCAACGTTGCTTTTAGTTGGCCATTTTGAAGTGACGCCTTGTATTTTTTTGCCAGTTTTTCCTCAAATTTTTCACTTTTCCGGGGCTTTTCAATGGAAAAAGGCAATTTAACATACGAGGCTTTGAGTTTTCTTCATTTTCCAGCTAAAATGTCCAGTTTTAAAAGGACATAAATAACAGAATCCCATTTAAAATGGTTTTTTAAAAATTTTGATGTGGCAACACCGTTTGTACCAACTTCAAATAGGTTTTGTAATAAATGTCATTTGCCAGTTTTGACAGTCGGTAGTTTTTAATTGACGTGTTCACATTTCTATCCAGTTTTTCCTCGAATTTTCCGCTTTTCCAAGCCGTTTTCAGTCAAGAAAACCGATATGAAATACGAGGCTTTGAATTTCCTACATTTTATGCTAAAAATTTCCAGTTTTTCAATGGGGTAAGTGACAAAAACTCAAATTTCATTAAGTAGGCTTTGGAATGTCATTTTTAGAGGTTTTTCTGTGAATTTGTCCGCTTTTCCAGGGCTTTTCTGGTCGGAAAAACCGATATAAAGTACGAGACTTTGAGTTTTCTTCATTTTCCACCAAAAATGTCCAGTGTTTTAACGGGGTAAGTGAGAAAAACTTTAGTTTTATCAAGTCGGTTTTGGAATGTCATTTTCGTTGGTTTTTTTTTTTTGGAATTTTTATTTGAGGTTTTTGGGGTCCGGGGATCGTTTTCTATCACTTTTTTTCTCGAAATTCGCAAAATAAACGTTGACAGCTGTCAATTTTTTTTGACACAAATCGATAGTTAGCGTCGCGAAACTGCCTTGTACCGGGGTTTGATTTTCGTAGCTTTTATAGTAGAGCGGAGAAAAAGTCGAACGTGTGTCAAATTTGACAGATGACATTTGTCGATATTGTCAAAGTGTCGTGCGACAAAAGTTTTATCCGAACGAACTCGTTCATTGTTAACTGATTTTTCATACTCCGGCCCTTCGGGCCGTAATCTTTGAAACAAAAAGACGCCATTTTATATCGACTGTCAAAAAACCCAAGGTTTGAAATTTCAATTTTTTGACGTTTGTTGTATCATGAGCAGTGTTGCCATATGTTTTTCTTTCAAATCTCGAGCTCGAAGGCCCGAAATTATAGATTATTTTAAAGCCAATCAAGAGCCGGAAATTAACAAAATTCGAATCCCCAAACCAATCAGGAGCCGGGAAAATTCAAAAATTCGAATTCCAAACCCGAAGGGAAATTGAATTTTTTGTACCAACTGTTGCTACATAAATCTCACCCTAAAACCCACTAAAAAACGACCTTTGTTTTTTGGAAAAAACAAAAGATTTTTTTTTTGAGATTGACAGCTGTCAAAATTTTAATGGGCATATAGATTTAGCCTCGGCGAATACGTAGGATGTACCAATTTTTTTTTTTTTAACATATGTCAAAAAAGACGTTCGGCGTTGCCAGGCGGTTGGTTTTTGACATATATCGATGAAACTTCTTATTTTAGGGTTTTCGGAGCCTAGGGATCGTTTTATGACATTTGTTTTTTGAAAAAAAGAAAAGGTAAAAATTTTTGACATTGACAGTCAAAATTAAAAAAAAAAAACTACATGGGCATATAGATTTAGCCTCGGCGAATACGTAAAAAGTAGCCAAACAGGGCCAATTTTTTGACGTTTGTTGTATTATAAGCAGTGTTGCCATATGTTTTTTTTTCGAATTTCGATTCTGGAAGGCTGAAGTTATCTCAATTATGAGCTCAAAGGGCCGAGGTTATACGAGTCCGAAGGGCCGGAATCATACGAACCCGAAGGGCCGGAGTTATACGAACCCGTTTATTGTCAACTGATTTTAATACTTCGGCTCTTCGGATCGTAATCTTTGAAACAAAAAGACGCCATTTTATATCGACTGCTTTGATATTTCAATTTTTTGACGTTTGTTGTATCATGAGCAGCGTTGCCATACGTTTTTATCAAAGCTCGATTTATAGGTTATTTTAAACCCAATCATTGACATTTCTGAAAAATATTTCCTTTAAAATTTCCAAATATCCTTTGGAAATCTATTAAAATCTCAGAATTCCATAATTTAGTGGAATTTCGGTAGAATAATTATGTTATTCTGAAAACGGAATTAGATGTGAAATTTTTGCGGAGTTTCCATATAGTTGGGGAGCTGGCGTCAAAAACATGCAAGAGTTTTCGCAAGGCTGATATTTTCAAAATAGGTCGTACTTTAGTGCTAGAATGCTAGTGTACAGTCAGCACTCACAGTTCCGGGACAGCTAGCTCTGGGACGCGGGCAAAGTTGTAATTTTAAGAAGCATCTAAACTGTTTTCTCAAAGCTCAAAATTTATAGAAATTTTGCACATTATCTGTTTGAAGGTCACAGATAACGTATGTAAATCGTCAGACGTCTAGTTCGTTGCAAAAAGGGGGTCAGACGTCCTCAAAGTTTTTATTTTATGGCATTTTCTTCGGTGTCCTGTCAAAATATATTTTTGCAGGTATTTGACAAATATATTAAAAACTTTTATTTGGGACACTTTTTTCTAAAATGTCAAATAAAAAAGATAGAGGGGGGTGACATTTATAACCAATCAATAACCCTGTACAGCATTCATACAAAAAAAATATGGTCACCATACTGTAAAGGAAAAGCAACGAACTATCCAACGATATGCAGCACAAGGTAGGTTCGTATTGAAAAAAAAGGGTAGCTACCCCCTAAGGGGTACGAAACGGGGTGGCTCAAAAAGTGCCTCATTTTGGTTCCCTATCTAAGCCCCCAATTCCTCCGATATGTATTTGAGATCTTGATAGTATTTTTTGTCAAAGAGATATTCCCGATTGCGGGATTGTTACTTTCCAAATTAATTGACACCCTGGCAGAAATCACCTAAATACAGATGCGTAAGTAAGTATCCTTGCCGTTGCTACGAAACCAGGGTAGCCGCTAACACGGCCAATAATTTATAGTGCGTGAGGTGACCGTGTTCCAACCTGTTGTGTTTACATAATAACATTAAACCACGAATTCACCGCTCTTTCGCATCTGTATGTAGGGGAGCTGTGACGTGGATCCCGTACCTACTATGCGACAAGCGGCCAGCCGCCTTAAGGAAGGAGCGAGGTTTCGTAGCTTTTGAATCGACGGCAAGGTCCCTTACTTACGCATCTGTAAGTAGGTGATCTGTGAGCCTGGGGTCGTATTTTCGAATTTATCCGAGTAGGTACACTTCACACTCCGTACACGAAATTTGACTATGACAGCAATGTGAATTAAATAAAAATAAAAAAATCGTAATATCAAATTTCGTATGCGAGAATATTCAAAAATACGACCCCGGTCCTTATTCTCGAAACAGGGGAGCAGCGTTCCCAGGAGAACGAGTGTTCCGTCTTTCTCAATGATATGCAACTGATAATGTAAGTAATAAAGACGGAACACTCGTTCTCCTGGGAACGCAGCTTCCCGGTTTCAAGAATAAGGACCCTGAACCACATGTTCATTTGAGTTGAGTTCGGAATGGGATTTTAGTGCAGTGCTAGTGCGGTGCTCGTGTAGTGCAGTGTCATAACGGGTGATGAAGGTGTAATCGACGGTGTAACACCGAATACACCATCATTTTGTACCGAGTAAACGGTGTCCCACCATTTTCATACTGTTGTGGTTTCCAACATTTATTTATTTTTCAAGAGTAGAATCTGTGGTAGAATGCTGCCAATGCCGTGCTAATTCTTGTTCGTAAATCCAGGTTCAAGGAAACACGATGGTTTGATTAATTATGAAAAGTGTTTTTATTTTAATTTGAACGAAAAACGACTATTTACAACTATTTACAGAAAACAGGTAACAAATTCTGAAGAACATTGCATATTTAAATAAGTATATGGAACGTTCACTTTAACGCAAATAATTGGTTAATTAACAGCAATTAAACAATAGAAAACTGAAGAGAAAGAAAAGGTTGATTTCAGGCGCACGATCGGGCCATTTGGAGAAAAGAAAAAAGCGGTACAAAACAACCCTTGCAATTCGTTACGATCTCTGACTAGAAGTGAGAACTCAAGGCAAACAAAAACTTCGACTTCGTAGGTACTCTCCACCTCCAGTCTTGACCTACTTTTACGATGCGTTTGGGCATACGCACGTTCCCTTGAAAATCGGGTAGAAACGTAAAAACAGAAGATTATAGTAGGAATAAAAATATAAAGAAATTTAACTTTAAATACAGCGGCGGCGGCAGCGGGTTGAAATGAAATTTCAACACTGAATACATATGCATTTAATAAAGTGAACTTGTTGAATATCAACAAGTAATCAACAACCATGCATTTAATTCTTATGAATTGAGGTGCTTGTCACCAAAACTTGTGCAAGGTGAATTACTTGGTTCAATAATGTTTTATTCACATTTCTGTTTCTATAAATCTGTAGTAATCATTAGAAAACCGTCTAGTTTTCTGTTTACAAACAGCAGATAAAGTCGAACATTTGCTAGTAATGGATTACAGATAGAAAGTTTTGATTGATTTCTACCAAAACTGAATTCTACCTCTGACATAAATCTTCATATTTTTATGCATATGATTTGATATTTTTATAATTACAATTGGAAAATTTAACGATGAAGCAGTCATTGTGACATTTAGATTTGTAGGAAACACTTTGATGTGTCTTTGTGTCTAAATATTTTCTGATATATAACTGTTCGAGCTTCCACCTTTCACTATCAAGTAATGCACTAGTAGAAAAGATGTTGAGGCTGCTAACATCATTTCAATAATAGCAGCTAAAGTTCCATTTTAATCATGAGATTGTTTTTGATGTTCTGATCTACATATTTGTGTAAAATTACCAGTTTTTTCACAGAAATGATTGTATCTTTTGCTAAACATTTATCTCCAGAGTGTCTGTTTCTTCAACAAAAATAACATTTAGATGTAATTATAGCAAGTGTATCCAATAATAATATTTTGACTGTTGGTGAAACATTTTCTAAAAATGCTAGTTGATATATGAATGTTCTTCTTCTAGGTTGAGTCGTATTTTCTAAAAGTCTCTACCTGTGAGATGTGGTAGGACCACGAATAAATTAATCTTAGTCATTTAAATTCTGCTTTAAAATTATAGTCTTTACCTATGATTATATCAAAGTTTGTAAGTATGTACTGGTCTATAGATTCACTTACTTGAGCAAAAAATTCACTTTGTGTTTTTACATATGACTCAGTTGAGTTTAAAATTAAAGTTCAACTCTCAAGCTTGATAGTTAAGAAAGCCCATGAGCTACTGGAACTAAACCGAAACTGCGATTATTACAATCTAATTTAATGGGGAAAAGATAAGGATATTGAATTGAGTAATGTTTATAGTTTTTTTCAATACAAAAATGATGTCATAGGAATAGCAAAACCGATAATATTCATGTTGCACAAGGTTTTCAAGTTAATCAACTTTTACTATAAGTATTTTAAATGACTTCATCATGAATAAATTCAGAAAATTTTTACCTGATTCCTCCTAACTTCAGCTTCATACTTCCTGGAATCAAAATCCTCCTCACCCACAGAACCACTTCTTCTATGCTCAATTTTCAAATTCGAATTCGTACTGGCAGGTGAAGGACTCCTATTAAAATACTGCGGATTTCTACTAAAGCTGGGACTCATGTTGGCTTTGTTTATATTAACATTTTTATTAACAGTTTTGTTGTTTAAATCGTTATGGTCGAAATTAACGTTCGGGTTGTTTTTGGGAATGCAACCGTTTTCGTAAATTATCACTCGGTTGTTGATGTTTTTCGTTTCGTTTACTGTCACATTAACGTATTGAGGCTGTTTGTGTCTAAATATTTGACCTAAAAATAATTGTTAAAATAATTCAGGGACTAGAGATTAACTTACCACCAGGAGTTTTATTTTGTTGCTTATCTTGTGTGTTTAGTTCAACATAATTGACAGCGCTTTGTGGTAAACTTTTCCTCAAACTAAGACTGTCATAGTCTTTGCCTAAAACGTCCTTAACTGGTACATTGACTGTAGGCACGTTGGACGTAAAAACTTTGGGCGAATAAGATTTTTTCAAATTTTGCGCGGCCAAATATTCGAATTTCGATACTTTCGTCATTATGCTGGAGGGTGCCTCGTCGCTATCGGACAAAGATTCTCTGGGACTTTTTTTGGGCACCGCAGGGGGCTTTTTGTTGAATTTTTGATAGTTGACGTCGGCTGGTTCAAACGTTATTGGCGCCATCGAGATTCTCGGGTTCGGTAGGACGGATTTCATTAATTTCGCTTCCGCTGGGTGGTTGAATCTCAAGTAGTTTGAACGTCCAATGGTCAACATAACACCTGTAATTTTTAAATAGTTGTGAGTAGTAGAACTTAGATTACTCATGAAATGCGGGATGAGCAAAGTTTAACCTTAGGGGTCATAATAATTTTACAACTTCCTATATAAAAAATACCTCAATAAAATTATTTACCTTGTGATAATCTGGTAGGTCCATTAACTTTGGCGCCATCAATCGACAAATTCTCTGACAGTGGATAAATCGTCACGACGCCTTCGCTGTTTTCGATGTGACAATGCAACGGCGAAACTCCCGTTCCTTGTACCGGGATGTCGACTCCCGGCCCACTGCCCAAAGTCACTCTTCCTGAAACCAAATAAATTGAATTGTTAAAGGTGTGCTGTGTTAAAGTCAAAAATAGTGATTCCAGAAGCAACTAGGGCGGCACATCCGCTCAAAAATGAAAAATCGTAAATAAGGCGGCGTTATTTCCAGCTCAAAATAAACAAAGACCGTCCAGACATCATTGCACGTGTAGTGTGTACCTACTTTTTCAGTTTTCTGGTACCATAATGGATATTTTAGGGTTGTTTTTTTAATCGTTTTATTCTTTAGGGGTATTTAAATATATTGTATGTCTTATTTGCATACCTACCTGAGATATCTTTCTCCAATTTTTGTAAAAATTTTGCTTTTGTAGAAACAATTCAAAAAGTTGATTATTACCGGCTCTTGAATTCACTATCAAATGTCAATCAATTAAGAACCGGTAGTAATCAGAATTTTCATTCCTAAAATCCTATAAATCGAACTCGTTGAATATTCAATCAAAATCTGATTGTAAATTATGTTTTTACGAGGCTTCCAAGTTCAAGGCACGAGAAATCTGATACTGGGCAGTAATAATTTCTATATATGAATCACTACAAGATAAAAATCAAGCCTACATTCCACATCAATCAAAATTCAAATGCCTCCCACAGTGAAATTTGAACCCTTCTCAAGTACGGAAGGTACCTGTCGGATTAATTTAAGCCAGTTTATTGGTTGTTTGAGTTTCAATTTTAATTGTTGTTAATACTTACCGGTAAAGTTAATTGCCAAAAACTATAAACTACATAATTTCCTAGGAAAAATCTATGTAGGATGCTAAATAAAACAAGGAGATTGTACAAATAATTGATAAGATAACAGAGAGGAGGTTAAAGGAATTGCGTTTTCTAATAATATACTGTAGGTAATAGCATTTATTCATCTATACACCAAAGAGCTCTATTGAAATCTGACACAAAATATCAACTTTGAAGGCCAATATCTTGAAAATTGTTCCAAATATTGGAATCAAACTTGTTTCATTTTGGAGTGCATTAAATTCTGATTCAGAAGAGTTATTTTTAAATTGAAATATGTGAAATATTAAGGGAGTAATAGATGATTTTGTGAGGCCATGTCGAATAAATGAAATTTTCAGAGACCAATAAGTGTTTTCAATTTGTTTCAAGCCTTGAAACCTTTAACATAGAGTTTTCAGAATGTTTTTCTACTAAATTTGACCTCCTTAAGTCAGAAATTTGAAAAACTCAAAAAAATAATTTTTGACCTAGCACCAAAGAAGCTCTATGGAAATCTGAGACAAAGTTTCAACTTTGGAGGCCCATATCTTCAAAACCGTTCCAAATATTGGAATCAAACTTGATTTTTCTTGAATTTTGATTAAGAATAATTATTTGCAACAGTGGCGGCTCGTCGTATAAAGCAACTGAGGCCGAGCCTCACATGTAAAAATTACGATAATGATGTAAAGTTTTGAAATATTTAATAAATATTTAACGTTTTTCAACTACATATTTTCAACCATTAAAAGTATCAAAACATCAAATTTTCAACAAAGTTTAATACTATCTCCTGAATTTAGCGTGCGATTCTGCCTATTTATCCTTCTAGGCGCTCAAATCGTTGGCGGACAGCGTAAAAATAAAATAGCAATCCCAAAAATGTTTGCCTCATGTGCGTCACAGAACGCCGATGCGATGCCATGCCACTCCCTACCACAACCCTTCAACTGTAGGCGAGACGATAGCGAATTTTTGTAGGCATTGAGGCGCACAATTTTGGGCTTACTAAAGGAAAAACCTTGCATCTCTTGATGTTGCGACAAGTAGCAAATGCCAGTGCGTGATTTAATTGGCGCGTACCTTTTATTTTTGTCTGTTGCGGGTTAAAATACTGTTAATAATAATTGATATTGTTGTATTGCTGAATGGAGGTGCCAATTATTATAATTGAATTATAATTTATAATTAGGTATGAGTGTAAAATGAATCCCTCTCACGATATTGTTTTGTCTTTGCTAGAAACTTCCTTCTCTCAACGACCTGAAAGTGTGTTTTTTTAATGAATTTTTGGATCAATAGGCGTGGCACTCAAAAATTTTGTTTAGGGTTTGTTTGGGTTAGCTCAGAAATGCGGTGGGCTTTGGGCCTCACCAGTTTGGATTGTCACGAGCCGCCACTGATTTGCAAATTGAAATATGTGAGATATTAATGGAGTTATAGATGATTTTGTGAGGCCATGTTGAATGAATGAAGTTTTGAAAAACCAAAAGTCTTTTCAATTTGTTGTGAGCCTTAATTCAAACCTCTCTAATAAAAATTGTCAGAAAGTTTTTCCACTAAATTTGACTTCCTTTTTTGATTGGTAAACTCAAAAATTTGAAAAACTCAGAGACATAATTATTGGCATATCAGCATTCTTGAAATCTGACACTGAAATTTTTTCACTCAAAAACTAAAGTGAGTGGAAAGTTGAAATTTTGAGGACTTTCTCCTAATGATTTAATGTAAAAAATACCAAAAATTCAAAGCGATTGAGTTATTATTAATGGAGTTACGATTTTTTTAAAATAATGATGTTTTGTAAAATAAGATTTTACAAACAATTTTTTCACTCAAAAACTAAAGTGAGTAGAAACTTGAAATTTTGAGGATTTGTTCCTAATGATTCAATGTAAAAAATACCAAAAACTCAAAGCGATTGAGTTATTATTAATGGAGTTACGATTTTTTGAAAATAATGATGTTTTCTAAAGTAAGACTTTACAAACAATTTTTTCACTCAAAAACTAAAGTGAGTGAAAAGTTGAAATTTTGAGGACTTTTTCCTAATGATTCAATGTGAAAAATACCAAAAACTCAAAGCGATTGAGTAATTATTAATGGAGTTACGATTTTTTGAAAATAATGATGTTTTGTAAAGTAAGATTTTACAAACAATTTTTTCACTCAAAAACTAAAGTGAGTGGAAAAATGAAATTTTGAGGACTTTTTCCTAATGATTTAATGTAAAATATACCAAAAACTCAAAGCGATTGAGTTATTATTAATGGAGTTACGATTTTTTGAAAATAATGATGTTTTGTAAAGTAAGACTTTACAAACAATTTTTTCACTCAAAAACTAAACTGAGTGGAAAGTTAAAATTTTGAGGACTTTCTTCTGATGATTCAATGTAAAAAATACCAAAAACTCAAAGCGATTGAGTTATTATTAATGGAGTTACGATTTTTTGAAAATAATGATGTTTTGTAAAGTGAGACTTTACAAAGAATTTTTTCACTCGAAAACTAAAGTGAATGGAAAGTTGAAATTTTGAGTACTTTTTTCTAATGATTTAGTGTGAAAAATACCAAAAACTCAAAGTGATTGAGTTATTATTAATGGAGTTACGATTTTTTGAAAATAATGATGTTTTCTAAAGTAAGACTTCACAAACAATTTTTTCACTCAAAAACTAAGGTGAGTGGAAAGTTGAAATTTCGAGGAATTTTTCCTAATGATTCAATGTAAAAAATACAAAAAAACTCAAAGCGATTGAGTTATTATTAATGGAGTTACGATTTTTTGAAAATAATGATGTTTTGTAAAGTAAGACTTCACAAACAATTTTTTCACTCAAAAACTAAACTGAGTGGAAAGTTAAAATTTTGAGGACTTTTTTCTGATGATTCAATGTAAAAAATACCAAAAACTGAAAGCGATTGAGTTATTATTAATGGAGTTACGATTTTTTGAAAATAATGATGTTTTGTAAAGTGAGACTTTACAAAGAATTTTTTCACTCGAAAACTAAAGTGAATGGAAAGTTGAAATTTTGAGTACTTTTTTCTAATGATTTAGTGTGAAAAATACCAAAAACTCAAAGTGATTGAGTTATTATTAATGGAGTTACGATTTTTTGAAAATAATGATGTTTTCTAAAGTAAGACTTCACAAACAATTTTTTCACTCAAAAACTAAGGTGAGTGGAAAGTTGAAATTTCGAGGACTTTTTTCTGATGATTCAATGTAAAAAATACCAAAAACTCAAAGCGATTGAGTTATTATTAATGGAGTTACGATTTTTTGAAAATAATGATGTTTTGTAAAGTAAGACTTCACAAACAATTTTTTCACTCAAAAACTAAAGTGAGTGGAAAAATGAAATTTTGAGGACTTTTTCCTAATGATTTAATGTAAAAAATACCAAAAACTCAAAGCGATTGAAGTATTATTAATGGAGTTACGATTTTTTGAAAATAATGATGTTTTGTAAAGTAAGACTTTACAAACAATTTTTTCACTCAAAAACTAAACTGAGTGGAAAGTTAAAATTTTGAGGACTTTTTTCTGATGATTCAATGTAAAAAATACCAAAAACTCAAAGCGATTGAGTTATTATTAATGGAGTTACGATTTTTTGAAAATAATGATGTTTTGTAAAGTAAGACTTTACGAACAATTTTTTCACTCAAAAACTGAAGTGCGTGGAAAGTTGAAATTTTTAGGACTTTTTCCTAATGATTCAATGTAAAAAATACTAAAAACTCAAAGTGATTGAAGTATTATTAATGGAGTTACGATTTTTTGAAAATAATTATGTTTTGTAAAGTAAGACTTCACAAACAATTTTTTCACTCAAAAACTAAAGTGAGTGGAAAAATGAAATTTCGAGGAATTTTTCCTAATGATTCAATGTAAAAAATACAAAAAAACTCAAAGCGATTGAAGTATTATTAATGGAGTTACGATTTTTTGAAAATAATGATGTTTTGTAAAGTAAGACTTTACCAACAATTTTTTCACTCAAAAACTAACGTGAGTGGAAAGTTGAAATTTTGAGGACTTTTTCTTAATGATTCAATGTAAAAAATACCAAAAACTCAAAGCGATTGAGTTATTATTAATGGAGTTACGATTTTTTGAAAATAATGATGTTTTGTAAAGTAAGATTTTACAAAAAGTTTCAACTTTGGAGGCTCATATCTTCAAAACTATTCCAAATATTGGAATCAAACATGTTCTATCTTAAAGAGCAAATAATTCTGATTTAGAATAATTATTCCAGAAAAGTATCAGAATCTTAGGATTCAGTAGAACTTTCAACCTTCAATAGGCATCCAGAACATTTCAAATCCAAATCAGATTTTTCAGAAGTATTCCCTATTTCTTATATCCAGAACATTAGGATTCAATTTAGAGCATACTGGAACTTTTTTGAACCAATTTAGAACACTTTGGAGCTTCAATAAGGCTCCAAAATGAAAATTCTGCTATGTAGAACAATTGAGAAATTAGTGAAAAACTTCTAAAAGCAGTTTGGAAAACTTTAGGACAATATAGACATTTCAGGACTAATTTAAAGAAACTTCTAAAAACCAATTTGTATTCCCCAGAAGCACTTTAAGAGTAGTTCGGAATAATTTAGAAACCTCATAACCATTCTAGAAAGCCTCAGAGAATACGTAGCATTCAATTTAGAAGTTATTGGAAACTGGAATTTCAATAAGCCTTTTCGAAAATTTAAAACACTAAAACACTCTAGAATCTTCAGAAATATTTTGAAAAGCTCCAGAATCTTAGGATTCAGGTTAAAAGTTGCAAAACGTCTAATGTATCAGGACAACTTTACAAAAATTCTTACCTGGTGGTAAAGGATGTAAAGTCACGGAAGTACTGAGCCTGTCGCCTCCCATGCTGACCAAATGGGGCGCGTCAGTTTGCAATTTGAGCGCTCTGCCGGTACCATCTTTGCCCACTTCTGAGGTACCACCTGGAGGACCTCCCGACAACGTCACACCTGACATCCTGAAACAGATTATACACTGAAACTTTTCTGAACCATTTCAAATCAGACTTAAATTTTGATGTTTATAGAAAACGATGATGGTCTACTAGAAGGCGCCCTCAACTATTCATTATTACCTAAAACGAATCATTTTTTCTAAAATCGGTTTCTTCACAGTTGGAAGAACAATTAACTACTAAGGCCTTTCCACCGTAGTTTAACTGTTAAGCCGACAGGTTTGTAACAGTAAAACAATATCGCCGAAAACTTCCTAATGAAAATTCATTTGCATTTAATCGAAATTGCCTCCGGCATCCGGTGGACATTAAAATGCAACACAAAATGTTATGATGTAATTATTATTGATTGGTTTTTTTGACGTAATTTTTTTAAATATCTCAAACAGATGTGTGTTAACATAAACTAGAACATGTGTGACACCCAGATTGATAAGAATTTTTAATGAGCAAACGTAATTATTACACAAGGCCAACTCATATAGACTAGAATATTTACATTTTTAATACCCAAGCATTATTTTAATGCTATTTTTAAAAAATATTCAATATTTACACAGTTGCATTTTAAGGATTTGTGACTTTCAGGTCAACAAACCCAAAAGTCATCAAATTAATTATTGCAAAATTAATGATTAAGTATAATTCCTATTGTAACAAATTTTGTGATTCAAAACTTTATAATGAAATAGGTATTTCCTTTTTAATGATTATTGGGTAGATAAAATTAAATTAAAGACCCCCCCATTGTGTGTCTAATAATAGAGGTATAGGCATTTCTTTTGATTTAGGTATACAAGCCAGGTATAGAAGATGCAAGCCTAGAAAATTTTTATGAGATGTTGTGTGTTGCAACACCAAAATAAGGTTGTAAAATTTAGATTTTATATGGTTTTAACTGCTGGTTGGTTATAATTAAAAATTGCGTCACCGCCACAGTGTTGTTGACTTAATTTAAGGCAATTTATTATTATTACAGGCCATGTTGGGTTTAAATTACGTTTTTAGCTTTCTCAGAATTCGATTTTTTTCAATTTGAATCTGTTTTTCAAATTCCTCATGCCTAAGTAGGTACATGTTTCTCTTATATTTTTCTATCTATTTCTCATTGAATTTTCTTTGTTTTTCTTCTCTGGAAATTTTAGAACTTTGAAGAATGTTTAATGAAAACACTTTAATCGAGAAGTTTTTCACCTTGTTAATCGGTGTACAAATCACTGGCTAATATATGTCAATACCAGGTAAATACTATTTCAATCGTGTCATGCAATACCTACTTGTTAATTATGTAGGTAATATATGTCAATACTTGTAGATATCTTGGCAATATATGTTAATGTCATTGGTTGATACCAAGGGGTTAACCACCATCCCAAAATCGGTGCAAATAATTCCTCAAAGGGCAATTTTTTACGCATAATTCCTCAAAATTACTGCAAATTCCTCCAAATTCTTTCAGATATCCTATCACAAATTCCTCCAAATAGCCCACCACGAACTTCTCCAAGTAGGTACTCCACAAATTCCTCTAAAAAAAGGGAAAATTTTGAAACTTTCTGCATGCAAAGAGGAAGGTAAGAAGATCATTTTCCAGTGGAAAACAGCAACATGAAAAATCTTGAAAATCAACCTACAAAAACTAAATTAGTTGAAAATACAGTCTCACACATTTCAAAGTTTTCCTGGAAAACTAGTGGAGGGAAAATTTTGAAATTTTTTGCATGGGAAGAGGAAGACGAGAAGCTCATTTTCCCAAAATTTCAAATTTTTCCAGTAGAAAATTACAACATGAGGAATCTTGGAAATCAACCTACAAAAACTGAATTAGTTGAAAATACAGTCTCACACGAGGTCTCACACATTTGGAAGTTTTCCTGAAAAACTAGTGAAGGAAGTAATTTGAAACTTTTTGCATGTAAAGAGGAAGGTGAGAAGTTTATTTTCCCAAAATTTCAAATTTTTCCAGTGAAAAACAGCAACATGAAAAATCTTGGAAATCAACCTACACAAACTGAATTAGTTGAAAATAAAGTACCACATATTTCAAGTTTTCCTGGAAAACTAGTGAAGGGAGAAATTTGAAACTTTTTGCATGTAAAGAGGAAGGTGAGAAGCTCATTTTCCCAAAATTTCATTTTTTTTCCAGTGGAGAACAGCAACATGAAAAATCTTGGAAATCAACCTACAAAAACTGAATTAGTTGAAAATACAGTCTCACACATTTCAAAGTTTTTTTGGAAAACTAGAGAAGGGAGAAATTTGAAACTTTTTGCATATAAAGAGGAAGATGAGAAGCTCATTTTCCCAAAATTTCAAATTTTTCCAAAGGAAAACAGCAACATGAAAAATCTTGGAAATCAACCTACAAAAACTGAATTAGTTGAAAATACAGTCTCACACATTACAAAGTTTTCCTGAAAAACTAGTGAAGGGAGAAATTTGAAACTTTTTGCATGTAAAGAGAAAGGTGAGAAGCTCATTTTCCCATAATTTAAAATTTTTCCAGTGGAAAACAGCAACATGAAAAATCTTGGAAATCAACCTACAAAAACCGAATTAGTTGAAAATACAGTCTCACACATTTCAAAGTTTTTCTGGAAAACAAGTGAAGGGAGAAATTTGAAACTTTTTGTATGTAAAGAGGAAGGTGAGAAGCTCATTTTTCCAAAATTTTAAATTTTTCCAGTGGAAAACAGCAACATGTAAAATCTTGGAAATCAACCTACACAAATTGAATTAGTTGAAAATACAGTCTCACACATTTCAATGTTTTTTTGGAAAACTAGTGAAGGGAGAAATTTGAAACTTTTTGCATGTAAAGAGGAAGGTGAGAAGCCATTTTCCCAAAATTTCAAATTTTTCCAAAGGAAAACAGCAACATAAAAAATCTTGGAAATCAACCTACAATAACTGAATTAGTTGAAAATACAGTCTCACACATTTCAAAGTTTTCCTGGAAAACTAGTGAAGGGAGAAATTTGAAACTTTTTGCATGTAAAGAGGAAGGTGAGAATTTCATTTTCCCAAAATTTCAAATTTTTCCAGCGGAAAACAGCAACATGAAAAATCTTGGAAATCAACCTACAAAAATTGAATTAGTTGGAAATACAGTCTCACACATTTCAAAGTTTTTCTGGAAAACTAGTGACGGGAGAAATTTGAAACTTTCTGCATGTAAAGAAGAAGGTGAGAAGCTCATTTTCCCAAAATTTCAAATTTTTTCCAGTGGAAAACAGCAACATGAAAAATCTTGGAAATCAACCTACAAAAACTGAATTAGTTGAAAGTACAGTCTCACACATTTCAAAGTTTTCCTGGAAAACTAGTGAAGGGAGAAATTTGAAACTTTTTGTATGTAAAGAGGAAGGTGAGAAGCTCATTTTCCCAAAATTTCAATTTTTTTCCAGTGGAAAACAGCAACATGAAAAATCTTGGAAATCAACCTACAAAAACTGAATTAGTTGAAAATACAGTCTCACAAATTTCAAAGTTTTCCTGGAAAACTAGTGACGGGAGAAATTTGAAACTTTCTGCATGTAAAGAAGAAGGTGAGAAGCTCATTTTCCCAAAATTTCAAATTTTTTCCAGTGGAAAACAGCAACATGAAAAATCTTGGAAATCAACCTACAAAAAACTGAATTAGTTGAAAGTACAGTCTCACACATTTCAAAGTTTTCCTGGAAAACTAGTGAAGGGAGAAATTTGAAACTTTTTGTATGTAAAGAGGAAGGTGAGAAGCTCATTTTCCCAAAATTTCAATTTTTTTCCAGTGGAAAACAGCAACATGAAAAATCTTGGAAATCAACCTACAAAAACTGAATTAGTTGAAAATACAGTCTCACAAATTTCAAAGTTTTCCTGGAAAACTAGTGACGGGAGAAATTTGAAACTTTCTGCATGTAAAGAAGAAGGTGAGAAGCTCATTTTCCCAAAATTTCAAATTTTTTCCAGTGGAAAACAGCAACATGAAAAATCTTGGAAATCAACCTACAAAACTGAATTAGTTGAAAGTACAGTCTCACACATTTCAAAGTTTTCCTGGAAAACTAGTGAAGGGAGAAATTTGAAACTTTCTGCATGTAAAGAAGAAGGTAAGAAGCTCATTTTCCCAAAATTTCAAATTTTTCCATTGGAAAACAGCAACATGAAAAATCTTGGAAATCAACCTACAAAAACTGAATTAGTTGAAAATACAGTCTCACAAATTTCAAAGTTTTCCTGGAAAACTAGTGAAGGGAGAAATTTGAAACTTTTTGCATGTAAAGAGGAAGGTGAGAAGCTCATTTTCCCAAAATTTCAAATTTTTCCAGTGGAAAACAGCAACATAAAAAATCTTGGAAATCAACCTACAAAAACTGAATTAGTTGAAAATATAGTCTCACACATTACAAAGTTTTCCTGGAAAACTAGTGACGGGAGAAATTTGAAACTTTCTGCATGTAAAGAAGAAGGTGAGAAGCTCATTTTCCCAAAATTTCAAATTTTTTCCAGTGGAAAACAGCAACATGAAAAATCTTGGAAATCAACCTACAAAAACTGAATTAGTTGAAAGTACAGTCTCACACATTTCAAAGTTTTCCTGGAAAACTAGTGAAGGGAGAAATTTGAAACTTTTTGTATGTAAAGAGGAAGGTGAGAAGCTCATTTTCCCAAAATTTCAATTTTTTTCCAGTGGAAAACAGCAACATGAAAAATCTTGGAAATCAACCTACAAAAACTGAATTAGTTGAAAATACAGTCTCACAAATTTCAAAGTTTTCCTGGAAAACTAGTGACGGGAGAAATTTGAAACTTTCTGCATGTAAAGAAGAAGGTGAGAAGCTCATTTTCCCAAAATTTCAAATTTTTTCCAGTGGAAAACAGCAACATGAAAAATCTTGGAAATCAACCTACAAAAACTGAATTAGTTGAAAGTACAGTCTCACACATTTCAAAGTTTTCCTGGAAAACTAGTGAAGGGAGAAATTTGAAACTTTCTGCATGTAAAGAAGAAGGTAAGAAGCTCATTTTCCCAAAATTTCAAATTTTTCCATTGGAAAACAGCAACATGAAAAATCTTGGAAATCAACCTACAAAAACTGAATTAGTTGAAAATACAGTCTCACAAATTTCAAAGTTTTCCTGGAAAACTAGTGAAGGGAGAAATTTGAAACTTTTTGCATGTAAAGAGGAAGGTGAGAAGCTCATTTTCCCAAAATTTCAAATTTTTCCAGTGGAAAACAGCAACATAAAAAATCTTGGAAATCAACCTACAAAAACTGAATTAGTTGAAAATATAGTCTCACACATTACAAAGTTTTCCTGGAAAACTAGTGACGGGAGAAATTTGAAACTTTTTGCATGTAAAGAAGAACGTAAGAAGCACATTTTCCCAAAATTTCAAATTTTTCCATTGGAAAACAGCAACATGAAAAATCTTGAAAATCAACCTACAAAAACTGAATTAGTTGAAAATACAGTCTCACAAATTTCAAAGTTTTCCTGGAAAACTAGTGAAGGGAGAAATTTGAAACTTTTTGCATGTAAAGAGGAAGGTGAGAAGCTCATTTTCCCAAAATTTCAAATTTTTCCAAAGGAAAACAGCAACATGAAAAATCTTGGAAATCAACCTACAAAAATTGAATTAGTTGGAAATACAGTCTCACACATTTCAAAGTTTTTCTGGAAAACAAGTGAAGGGAGAAATTTGAAACTTTTTGTATGTAAAGAGGAAGGTGAGAAGCTCATTTTCCCAAAATTTCAATTTTTTTCCAGTGGAAAACAGCAACATGAAAAATCTTGGAAATCAACCTACAAAAACTGAATTAGTTGAAAATACAGTCTCACAAATTTCAAAGTTTTCCTGGAAAACTAGTGACGGGAGAAATTTGAAACTTTTTGCATGTAAAGAGGAAGGTGAGAAGCTCATTTTCCCAAAATTTCAATTTTTTTCCAGTGGAGAACAGCAACATGAAAAATCTTGGAAATCAACCTACAAAAACTGAATTAGTTGAAAATACAGTCTCACACATTTCAAAGTTTTCCTGGATAACTAGTGAAGGGAGAAATTTGAACTTTCTGCATGTAAAGAAAAAGGTAAGAAGCTCATTTTCCCAAAATTTCAAATTTTTCCATTGGAAAACAGCAACATGAAAAATCTTGGAAATCAACCTACAAAAACTGAATTAGTTGAAAATACAGTCTCACACATTTCAAAGTTTTCCTGGAAAACTAGTGAAGGGAGAAATTTGAAACTTTTTGCATGTAAAGAGGAAGGTGAGAAGCTCATTTTCCCAAAATTTCAAATTTTTCCAGTGGAAAACAGCAACATAAAAAATCTTGGAAATCAACCTACAAAAACTGAATTAGTTGAAAATATAGTCTCACACATTACAAAGTTTTCCTGGAAAACTAGTGACGGGAGAAATTTGAAACTTTTTGCATGTAAAGAAGAAGGTAAGAAGCACATTTTCCCAAAATTTCAAATTTTTCCATTGGAAAACAGCAACATGAAAAATCTTGAAAATCAACCTACAAAAATTGAATTAGTTGGAAATACAGTCTCACACATTTCAAAGTTTTTCTGGAAAACAAGTGAAGGGAGAAATTTGAAACTTTTTGTATGTAAAGAGGAAGGTGAGAAGCTCATTTTCCCAAAATTTCAATTTTTTTCCAGTGGAAAAACAGCAACATGAAAAATCTTGGAAATCAACCTACAAAAACTGAATTAGTTGAAAATACAGTCTCACAAATTTCAAAGTTTTCCTGGAAAACTAGTGACGGGAGAAATTTGAAACTTTTTGCATGTAAAGAGGAAGGTGAGAAGCTCATTTTCCCAAAATTTCAATTTTTTTCCAGTGGAGAACAGCAACATGAAAAATCTTGGAAATCAACCTACAAAAACTGAATTAGTTGAAAATACAGTCTCACACATTTCAAAGTTTTCCTGGATAACTAGTGAAGGGAGAAATTTGAAACTTTCTGCATGTAAAGAAAAAGGTAAGAAGCTCATTTTCCCAAAATTTCAAATTTTTCCATTGGAAAACAGCAACATGAAAAATCTTGGAAATCAACCTACAAAAACTGAATTAGTTGAAAATACAGTCTCACAAATTTCAAAGTTTTCCTGGAAAACTAGTGACGGGAGAAATTTGAAACTTTTTGCATGTAAAGAGGAAGGTGAGAAGCTCATTTTCCCAAAATTTCAATTTTTTTCCAGTGGAGAACAGCAACATGAAAAATCTTGGAAATCAACCTACAAAAACTGAATTAGTTGAAAATACAGTCTCACACATTTCAAAGTTTTCCTGGATAACTAGTGAAGGGAGAAATTTGAAACTTTCTGCATGTAAAGAAAAAGGTAAGAAGCTCATTTTCCCAAAATTTCAAATTTTTCCATTGGAAAACAGCAACATGAAAAATCTTGGAAATCAACCTACAAAAACTGAATTAGTTGAAAATACAGTCTCACAAATTTCAAAGTTTTCCTGGAAAACTAGTGACGGGAGAAATTTGAAACTTTTTGCATGTAAAGAGGAAGGTGAGAAGCTCATTTTCCCAAAATTTCAAATTTTTCCAAAGGAAAACAGCAACATGAAAAATCTTGGAAATCAACCTACAAAAATTGAATTAGTTGGAAATACAGTCTCACACATTTCAAAGTTTTTCTGGAAAACAAGTGAAGGGAGAAATTTGAAACTTTTTGTATGTAAAGAGGAAGGTGAGAAGCTCATTTTCCCAAAATTTCAATTTTTTTCCAGTGGAAAACAGCAACATGAAAAATCTTGGAAATCAACCTACAAAAACTGAATTAGTTGAAAATACAGTCTCACAAATTTCAAAGTTTTCCTGGAAAACTAGTGACGGGAGAAATTTGAAACTTTTTGCATGTAAAGAGGAAGGTGAGAAGCTCATTTTCCCAAAATTTCAATTTTTTTCCAGTGGAGAACAGCAACATGAAAAATCTTGGAAATCAACCTACAAAAACTGAATTAGTTGAAAATACAGTCTCACACATTTCAAAGTTTTCCTGGATAACTAGTGAAGGGAGAAATTTGAAACTTTCTGCATGTAAAGAAAAAGGTAAGAAGCTCATTTTCCCAAAATTTCAAATTTTTCCATTGGAAAACAGCAACATGAAAAATCTTGGAAATCAACCTACAAAAACTGAATTAGTTGAAAATACAGTCTCACAAATTTCAAAGTTTTCCTGGAAAACTAGTGACGGGAGAAATTTGAAACTTTTTGCATGTAAAGAGGAAGGTGAGAAGCTCATTTTCCCAAAATTTCAAATTTTTTTCCAGTGGAGAACAGCAACATGAAAAATCTTGGAAATCAACCTACAAAAACTGAATTAGTTGAAAATACAGTCTCACACATTTCAAAGTTTTCCTGGATAACTAGTGAAGGGAGAAATTTGAAACTTTCTGCATGTAAAGAAAAAGGTAAGAAGCTCATTTTCCCAAAATTTCAAATTTTTCCATTGGAAAACAGCAACATGAAAAATCTTGGAAATCAACCTACAAAAACTGAATTAGTTGAAAATACAGTCTCACAAATTTCAAAGTTTTCCTGGAAAACTAGTGACGGGAGAAATTTGAAACTTTTTGCATGTAAAGAGGAAGGTGAGAAGCTCATTTTCCCAAAATTTCAAATTTTTTTCCAGTGGAGAACAGCAACATGAAAAATCTTGGAAATCAACCTACAAAAACTGAATTAGTTGAAAATACAGTCTCACACATTTCAAAGTTTTCCTGGATAACTAGTGAAGGGAGAAATTTGAAACTTTCTGCATGTAAAGAAAAAGGTAAGAAGCTCATTTTCCCAAAATTTCAAATTTTTCCATTGGAAAACAGCAACATGAAAAATCTTGGAAATCAACCTACAAAAACTGAATTAGTTGAAAATACAGTCTCACAAATTTCAAAGTTTTCCTGGAAAACTAGTGACGGGAGAAATTTGAAACTTTTTGCATGTAAAGAGGAAGGTGAGAAGCTCATTTTCCCAAAATTTCAATTTTTTTCCAGTGGAGAACAGCAACATGAAAAATCTTGGAAATCAACCTACAAAAACTGAATTAGTTGAAAATACAGTCTCACACATTTCAAAGTTTTCCTGGATAACTAGTGAAGGGAGAAATTTGAAACTTTCTGCATGTAAAGAAAAAGGTAAGAAGCTCATTTTCCCAAAATTTCAAATTTTTCCATTGGAAAACAGCAACATGAAAAATCTTGGAAATCAACCTACAAAAACTGAATTAGTTGAAAATACAGTCTCACAAATTTCAAAGTTTTCCTGGAAAACTAGTGACGGGAGAAATTTGAAACTTTTTGCATGTAAAGAGGAAGGTGAGAAGCTCATTTTCCCAAAATTTCAAATTTTTCCAAAGGAAAACAGCAACATGAAAAATCTTGGAAATCAACCTACAAAAATTGAATTAGTTGGAAATACAGTCTCACACATTTCAAAGTTTTTCTGGAAAACAAGTGAAGGGAGAAATTTGAAACTTTTTGTATGTAAAGAGGAAGGTGAGAAGCTCATTTTCCCAAAATTTCAATTTTTTTCCAGTGGAAAACAGCAACATGAAAAATCTTGGAAATCAACCTACAAAAACTGAATTAGTTGAAAATACAGTCTCACAAATTTCAAAGTTTTCCTGGAAAACTAGTGACGGGAGAAATTTGAAACTTTTTGCATGTAAAGAGGAAGGTGAGAAGCTCATTTTCCCAAAATTTCAATTTTTTTTCCAGTGGAGAACAGCAACATGAAAAATCTTGGAAATCAACCTACAAAAACTGAATTAGTTGAAAATACAGTCTCACACATTTCAAAGTTTTCCTGGATAACTAGTGAAGGGAGAAATTTGAAACTTTCTGCATGTAAAGAAAAAGGTAAGAAGCTCATTTTCCCAAAATTTCAAATTTTTCCATTGGAAAACAGCAACATGAAAAATCTTGGAAATCAACCTACAAAAACTGAATTAGTTGAAAATACAGTCTCACACATTTCAAAGTTTTCCTGGAAAACTAGTGAAGGGAGAAATTTGAAACTTTTTGCATGTAAAGAGGAAGGTGAGAAGCTCATTTTCCCAAAATTTCAAATTTTTCCAAAGGAAAACAGCAACATGAAAAATCTTGGAAATCAACCTACAAAAATTGAATTAGTTGGAAATACAGTCTCACACATTTCAAAGTTTTTGTGGAAAACAAGTGAAGGGAGAAATTTGAAACTTTTTGTATGTAAAGAGGAAGGTGAGAGGCTCATTTTCCCAAAATTTCAATTTTTTTCCAGTGGAAAACAGCAACATGAAAAATCTTGGAAATCAACCTACAAAAATTGAATTAGTTGGAAATACAGTCTCACACATTTCAAAGTTTTTGTGGAAAACAAGTGAAGGGAGAAATTTGAAACTTTTTGTATGTAAAGAGGAAGGTGAGAGGCTCATTTTCCCAAAATTTCAATTTTTTTCCAGTGGAAAACAGCAACATGAAAAATCTTGGAAATCAACCTACAAAAACTGAATTAGTTGAAAATACAGTCTCACAAATTTCAAAGTTTTCCTGGAAAACTAGTGACGGGAGAAATTTGAAACTTTTTGCATGTAAAGAGGAAGGTGAGAAGCTCATTTTCCCAAAATTTCAATTTTTTTCCAGTGGAGAACAGCAACATGAAAAATCTTGGAAATCAACCTACAAAAACTGAATTAGTTGAAAATACAGTCTCACACATTTCAAAGTTTTCCTGGATAACTAGGTGAAGGGAGAAATTTGAAACTTTCTGCATGTAAAGAAAAAGGTAAGAAGCTCATTTTCCCAAAATTTCAAATTTTTCCATTGGAAAACAGCAACATGAAAAATCTTGGAAATCAACCTACAAAAACTGAATTAGTTGAAAATACAGTCTCACACATTTCAAAGTTTTCCTGGAAAACTAGTGAAGGGAGAAATTTGAAACTTTTTGCATGTAAAGAGGAAGGTGAGAAGCTCATTTTCCCAAAATTTCAAATTTTTCCAAAGGAAAACAGCAACATGAAAAATCTTGGAAATCAACCTACAAAAATTGAATTAGTTGGAAATACAGTCTCACACATTTCAAAGTTTTTGTGGAAAACAAGTGAAGGGAGAAATTTGAAACTTTTTGTATGTAAAGAGGAAGGTGAGAGGCTCATTTTCCCAAAATTTCAATTTTTTTCCAGTGGAAAACAGCAACATGAAAAATCTTGGAAATCAACCTACAAAAACTGAATTAGTTGAAATACAGTCTCACAAATTTCAAAGTTTTCCTGGAAAACTAGTGACGGGAGAAATTTGAAACTTTTTGCATGTAAAGAGGAAGGTGAGAAGCTCATTTTCCCAAAATTTCAATTTTTTTCCAGTGGAGAACAGCAACATGAAAAATCTTGGAAATCAACCTACAAAAACTGAATTAGTTGAAAATACAGTCTCACACATTTCAAAGTTTTCCTGGATAACTAGTGAAGGGAGAAATTTGAAACTTTTTGCATGTAAAGAGGAAGGTGAGAAGCACATTTTCCCAAAATTTCAAATTTTTCCATTGGAAAACAGCAACATGAAAAATCTTGAAAATCAACCTACAAAAACTGAATTAGTTGAAAATACAGTCTCACACATTTCAAAGTTTTCCTGGATAACTAGTGAAGGGAGAAATTTGAAACTTTTTGCATGTAAAGAGGAAGGTGAGAAGCTCATTTTCCCAAAATTTCAAATTTTTCCAGTGGAAAACAGCAACATAAAAAATCTTGGAAATCAACCTACAAAAACTGAATTAGTTGAAAATATAGTCTCACACATTACAAAGTTTTCCTGGAAAACTAGTGACGGGAGAAATTTGAAACTTTTTGCATGTAAAGAAGAAGGTAAGAAGCACATTTTCCCAAAATTTCAAATTTTTCCATTGGAAAACAGCAACATGAAAAATCTTGAAAATCAACCTACAAAAACTGAATTAGTTGAAAATACAGTCTCACAAATTTCAAAGTTTTCCTGGAAAACTAGTGAAGGGAGAAATTTGAAACTTTTTGCATGTAAAGAGGAAGGTGAGAAGCTCATTTTCCCAAAATTTCAAATTTTTCCAAAGGAAAACAGCAACATGAAAAATCTTGGAAATCAACCTACAAAAATTGAATTAGTTGGAAATACAGTCTCACACATTTCAAAGTTTTTCTGGAAAACAAGTGAAGGGAGAAATTTGAAACTTTTTGTATGTAAAGAGGAAGGTGAGAAGCTCATTTTTCCAAAATTTTAAATTTTTCCAGTGGAAAACAGCAACATGTAAAATCTTGGAAATCAACCTACACAAATTGAATTAGTTGAAAATACAGTCTCACACATTTCAATGTTTTTTTGGAAAACTAGTGAAGGGAGAAATTTGAAACTTTTTGCATGTAAAGAGGAAGGTGAGAAGCCATTTTCCCAAAATTTCAAATTTTTCCATTGGAAAACAGCAACATGAAAAATCTTGAAAATCAACCTACAAAAACTGAATTAGTTGAAAATACAGTCTCACACATTTCAAAGTTTTCCTGGATAACTAGTGAAGGGAGAAATTTGAAACTTTTTGCATGTAAAGAGGAAGGTGAGAAGCTCATTTTCCCAAAATTTCAAATTTTTCCAGTGGAAAACAGCAACATAAAAAATCTTGGAAATCAACCTACAAAAACTGAATTAGTTGAAAATATAGTCTCACACATTACAAAGTTTTCCTGGAAAACTAGTGACGGGAGAAATTTGAAACTTTTTGCATGTAAAGAAGAAGGTAAGAAGCACATTTTCCCAAAATTTCAAATTTTTCCATTGGAAAACAGCAACATGAAAAATCTTGAAAATCAACCTACAAAAACTGAATTAGTTGAAAATACAGTCTCACAAATTTCAAAGTTTTCCTGGAAAACTAGTGAAGGGAGAAATTTGAAACTTTTTGCATGTAAAGAGGAAGGTGAGAAGCTCATTTTCCCAAAATTTCAAATTTTTCCAAAGGAAAACAGCAACATGAAAAATCTTGGAAATCAACCTACAAAAATTGAATTAGTTGGAAATACAGTCTCACACATTTCAAAGTTTTTCTGGAAAACAAGTGAAGGGAGAAATTTGAAACTTTTTGTATGTAAAGAGGAAGGTGAGAAGCTCATTTTTCCAAAATTTTAAATTTTTCCAGTGGAAAACAGCAACAT